>JAPYXV010004271.1:0-11510 GCA_028533065.1 Trachops cirrhosus
TTTCATTTGCTGTGTAAACACTTTTTTAAAAGATTATTAAATCTTTTTAGAGGTGTGGCTCAGTGGATTGAGTGGCTGGCCTGGGTACCAGGGGGTCACTGGTTCGATTCACAGTCAGGGCACATGCCTGGGTTGAAGGCCAGGTCCCCAGTAGGGGGCGCTCAAGAGGCTACCACACATTGATGCTTCCCTCTTTCCCTCCTTTCCCCTAGCTAAAAATAAAGAAATAAAATATAAAAAAAAAAGAAATTGTGTTGAATCAATTGATTGCTTTGGGTAGTATGAATATTTTAATGATGTTAATTCTTCCTATTTATGACCATGGTTTATGCTTCCACTCAAGTAGGATTTATTCTGGGGAGGCGAGGTTGGTACAATATTTGCAAATCAATAAACATGATACACCACATAAGTAAAATGAAGGATAAAAACACTTGATTATATCAATAGATGCAGAAAAAACATTTGATAAAATACCTCAATGTTTATGATAAAAACTCTCAGCAGCCCTGGCTGGTTGTGGCTTAGTGGATTAAGCATTGGCCTGTGAACTGATAGGTTGTCAGTTCAATTCCTGGTCAGGGCACATGCCTGGGTTGTGGGCCAGGTCCTCATTTGGGGGCTTGTGGGAGGCAACCAGTTGATGTTTCTCTCTCTTTCTCCCTCCCTCCCCTCTCTCTAAAAATAAATAAATGAAATCATAAAAAAATACTCTCAGCAAAGTGGAAATACAGGAGACACGTCTCAGCATAATAAAGGCCATATATGACAAACCCACAGCCAACATCATTCTCAATGGGCAGAAACTGCAAGTGTTTCCCTTAAGATCTGGAACAAGACAAGGATGCCCACTTTCACCTCTCTTATTCAGCATAGTACTGGAAGTCATAGCCACAGCAATCAGACAAGATGAAGAAATAAAATACATCCAAATTGGACGAGATCAGGCATGTACCGGGTGGTATGGAGGAAGAAACAAAACTCATTATTTGTACATGACATGATACTGTATTTAGAGAACTCTAAAGATTTCACCAAAAAAAAAAACCTTCTAGAACTGATAAATGCATTCAGTAAAGTAGCAGGATACAAAATATCCAGAAACCAGTTACATTTTATACATCAATAATGAACTATCAGAAAGAGAAATTAGCCCTAGCTGGTGTGGCTACCTGGACTGAGCACTGGCCTGTAAATCAAAAGGTTGCCAGTTCAATTCCTGGTCAGGGCACATGCCTGGGTGATGGGCCAGGTCCTTAGTTGGAGGCGTGTGAGAGGCAACCAATAGATGTTTCTCTCACACATTGATGTTTCCCTCTCTCCCTCCCTTTCTTGGTCTTTGAAAATAAGTAAATAAAACCTTTTAAAACGAGAGAAATTAAGAAAACAATCCCATTCATAATTTCTTCTGAAAGAATAAAATACCTAGGAATAAAATTAACCAAGAATGTAAGAACCTGTACTTGGAAAGTTATAAGACACTGAAGGAAGAAATGGAAGAAGATACAAATAGTTGAAAGTGTGCGTATTCTGGAATAATAGACAATTTCATTATTCAGTGTTTGCACTTACCCCTGATGCTACTCCTTGTTCCGGAGTATACTTTTTCTTTTTTAAAAAATATTTTTTTTATTTTTACTTCAAAAAAAATTTTAGCACTTTTTAAAAAGATTTTATTTATTCATTTTTAGAGAGAGGGGTAGAGAAGGAGAAAGAAAGAGAGAGAGAGAAATGTCAATGCGTGGTTGCCTCTCATGCACCCTGTAGTGGGGACCTGGCCTGCAATGCAACCCAGGCATGTACCCTGACTGGGAATCAAACTGGCGACACTTTGGTTCGCAGTCCATGCTCAATTCACTGAGCTACACCAGCCAGGGCTTAAATATTTTATTTATTTTTAGAGAGAGGGGGAAGGGAGGGAGAGAAACGTGCAAGAGAAACATCGATCGATGACTTCTCACACACCCCTAACTGGGGACCTGGCCTGCAACCCAGGCATGTGTCCCGACCTGCGCCAACTGAGCCACACCAGCCAGGGCTGAAGTTTCTTAACAAATGTAACTACCCAAGTTTCTTTTGATGTGTGCTGGCATGATACCATGCCATTCTTCTTTTTCATTCTTTCTTTTTTCTCTTCTACTTCTAAGCTAGCTCTGTCTTTATATTTAATGTGAGTTTCTTATATACAATATAGTTCAGTCTTGCTTTTTTTTTTTTGGCCCCTCCCCCCTCGCCCCCCAGTCTTGCTTTTTTAATGCAGTTCTACCCTCTTTATTTTAATTGGTGTAATTCATATAAAATGTGATTATTGAAATGTTTAGATTAAAATCTATCTTGCTAGCTGTTTTCTGTTTCTATCCTTTGTTTCTTTTATTTTCTGTTTTTGCTTTGTCAGGATAATTGAGCCTTTATTATTCCATTTTATCTCCACTATAAATTTATCAAACATAACTTTTTAATTTTCATTAGTTTCCCTGGAGTGTAAAGTATACATCTTGAGTTAATTGCAGACTTCCTTTAAATAATATTATACCACTTCGTGAGTATTGTGAGGACCTTATAACCGCACATTCTTAATTTATCCTTATAAACTTTGTGCTTTTGTTGTCATGTATTTTACTTACAATATAAACACATGATAGATTGCTATTAATTTTGCTTTAGATAACCAGTTACCTTTTCAAGCAATTAAAAATGAGGAGAAAAAAATCAAATTTACTTTTCTTTGTTTATTCTATTTAGCATTCTTTATTTCTGTAGGTTCAAGTTTCTGTCCGTTGTCATATTCCTTCTGCCTAAAGAACTTCCTCTAATATTTTATGTTGTCTATATCTGTTGGCAATGAATGCTCTTAGTACTTGTCTAAGAATTAGCCTTCGATTTTTTTTTTTTGAAATTTTTAAGGTTTTATTATTTTGAGAGAGGGGAAGGGAGGGAGAAAGAGGGAGAGAAACATCAGTATGTGGTTGCCTCTTGCACACCCCCTACTGGGGGCCTGGCCCGCAACCCAGGCCTGTGCCCTGCCTGGGAATCTAACCAGCAACCCTTGGGTTAACAGGCTGGAACTCAATCCACTGAGCCACACCAGCTAGGACTTAGCCTTCAGTTTTAAAAATATTTTCACTGGGTGTGAAATTCTGGGTTGACTTTTTCTTTCAGTGTCTTAAAGATGTCACTCTTTTATCTTCTGTTTTTTATTCAGGATAGGGGCTGTTTGTCAAAGCTTCTTTCTCAATGTCAGCATGACCTTCACCTTTAGGTCTCCTTTTTGTATTTTCAATGTACCATCTTGCTAGTTGTCTCATTTATTCTTTCTTTCATTTTTCCTCTATTCTGCCTTGTTTTGGATTAATTAAATTTTATGATTCCATTTTGTCTTCTTTGTTGGCTATACCTCTTTGTGTTTTTTTATAGTGGTTGCCTTAGAGGTTTGGTATATATCTTTAACTGATTATAGACTACGTTAAAGTAACACTTTACTTTCAAGTGTCAGGAGCAATAGTACATCTTTAGATCTTTCCTCAGGACTATGAAAAGTCTGCTCTTCTGCCATAATCTAGTCTTCTTTGAATGTTTGGTAAAATTCACCTGTGAAGCCTTCTGGTACAGGAGTTTTGTTTGGTTGCTGGGAGTTTTATGATTAATGCTTCAGTTTCACTAGGTGTAATCTGTCTATTCAGATTTTATGATTCTTCCTGATTCAATTTTGAAAGATTGTATATTTCTAAGTATTGATGCATTTCATCCAGATTGCCCAATAAATTGACATGGAGTTGTTCATAGTAATTTCTTTTTTTTTTAATTTTTTTTAAAGATTTTATTTATTTATCTTCAGAGGGGAAGGGAAGGAGAGAGGGAGAGAAATATCAATGTATGGTTGCTTCCTGTGCATTCCCTGCTGGGAACTGGTCTGCAACCCAGGCATGTGCCCTGACTGGGAATCGAACCGTGATCTCTTGGTTCACAGGCCCGCGCTCAATCCACTAAGCTACACCAGCCAGGGCTCATAGTAATTTCTTAATCCTTTGTATTTCTGTGGTGTCAGTTGTTACTTCTCCTCTTTCATTTCTGATTTTACTTATTTGGGTCGTCTTTTTTCTTGATGAGTCTGGTTAAAGGTTTGTCAGTCTTGTTTATCTTTTCAAAGAACCAGGTTTGGCTTTATTGATCTTTCATATTGTTTTTAGACTCTATTTCATTTATTTCTACTCTGATACTTAGTATTTTTATTCTTCTACTGTATTTGGGCTTTGTTTGTTGTTATTTTTCCTATTTCCTTTAAGTGCAAATTTATACTGTTTACTTGACATTTTCTTGTTTCTTGAGATAGGCCTGTAATGCTATGAATCCCTCTTAAGACTGCTTTTGCTAGGTCCCATAGGTTTTGGGTTGTGGTCTCATTTTCATTTGTTTCAAGTTATCATTTGATTTCATCCTTGATAACATTTCAACCCATTTATTGTTCGGTTACATGTTCTTTAGCTTCTATGCCTTTGTGTGTTTTTCAGTTTTCTTCTTGCGATTGATTTCTAGTTTCATACCATTGTGGTCAGAGAAGATGCTTGATATGAATTCGCCTTGGTAGGGTCTGGTGTGTACCGAAATCTCCCTTTGGATATGTCATTTGTGAAGCTAGTTGGATCCTGCTGTGATGTTTTCTGAAGCTTGCCACTGGGTGTGTTGGTTCTGGAGCCTTTTGGGAGGGACTCTGGTACAGCTCAATGTCAGATGCTGCCTGTGACTGGCCCTGGGCAACCTGTTTAGAGCTGTAGTTTGTGGCTGCCTCTGCTGGGCCTTGGTGTGCATGGGAGGGACCAAGCTATGTACCAAGGCTGGCTTCCACCAGCACAGAGTCCGGTAACAGTTCAGCAAAAGGTCCAAGACACCCCGAGGTCCACCTCTTCCTGTCTTTACCTCCTGGCTGCTTGTTAGGCTCAGTCACTGAAAGAGCCTCTGGGCATACTCAAGTTGCATAAGGAAAATTCTCAGTGAGTCACCAGGTGGGGGTGAGTGGTTTTCACCTGATTGAAACAGGTTTAGTCTCAATGCAAGTACTGAGTCTGAGGCCACTCAGCAATAATCCCAGAGCACACCAAGTCTAGCTGCCACCTGCCAGGTGCCCACAGAGCTTTTGTAGGCTGTCAGTGTCATGAGAAATCATCAGGGTGAGGCCACCAGAGTTTATCAGGCCCAAACAGACCAAGATTTGGCTATGTGAAGCAGGGCTCTGTACTATTAGGTGTGCGAGAGAAAAATGCCCCCCTCAACCTTGAGCCACACAATTCTGTCTGTCCCAGATTCCTCCTGGAGTCCAAGCTCAGCAGTGCAGGCTGCTGGGAGTCGAGAGGGTGGGGCTGGTGGATTTCCTGTAAGGGGGAGTGCAGGTCAGGCTTGGAGGAAGGAGGGAGGAGTGGCCCCTGTCCCAGAGCCACACAACTCAGTCCTGACACACCCTGGGTTTGCCTGCACCTCTACACCCCTGCCCAGGCCACCAACTCCTCAGCAGGGTCTGAGCTGACTCCTTAGCTGCGCAGAATAGGGTGACCGGAAGTCTGGAGGGTGTAGCTATTGCATCCCCCCAGGCTGATGTAAAGAAGGCAGTGCTGCACTCAAGAAAGATGGTGTCTGCAGTGTTGGAGAGGTCTCAGCACAGGGATCCTGGTTGCTGTCCCTTCAGCTCTCTCCCCAGACCCACAAACCACAGTCTCCCCTCACAGGACTCTAGTCCACATTGCAGTCCCTCCACTGTAGCCCAGCGTGGGTGGCTGTTAATGAAATTTTGTTTTGACCCTTTAAGAAGTGCCTGTACCTGTATCTCTAGCAGACTCCTCTCTCTCCCTGGTGGACAGAATCCCCGCTGATTTTCAGAGTCATGTGGGCACCTTTTCCTGGCTCTGGAGCTCTGGGTTGGGGATCTGGGTATGGCATTGACCCCACGCTCCTCAAGCAGAACCATTGCAGGTCAGATACCCCTTCAGTATCTCAGCCACCACCCCTGGGAACAGGGCCACCCCTTTTTGGTCCTGGTCTTCACCCTTCCTACTGTTCTTGATGTGGTTTCTTCTGTAAATTCTTGGTTATTACACTTATGTTCAGCTAGTCTTCAGTTGGTTTTTCAGGTTGATTGTTCTATATTTTAGTTGTAATTCCAGTTTGGTCTTGGGAGGAGGTGAGTGTACCTTCCACTTAGTCTTCCCCCAAGAATGTCTGTTTAATTGGTTTTAGAGAGAGAGAAACATCATTTTGTTGTTCCACTTATTTATACACTCAGTGGTTGATTTTTGTATGTGCCCTAACCAGGGATCGAACCCACAACCTTGCCATATAGGGATAATGTTAGAACCAACTGAAATACCTGGCCAGGGTCTCCCAAGCATGCTTTTGAGTTACTATTCTGGTAGTGAATGTGGGGAGTTCCAATGGTTTTTGCTCTTTCTGATCTCACAGCCATTGCTTAATAGGCCAGAAGGCTGATGGTGGGGATTGGATTAGTTGTCAGTGATATCTGTTCCAATTATACATTCAGGAACTGCTGTAGACCCATTGATCCTACTCTGAAGTGTGACTAGGTGTCAAAACTCCATTTATCACCTGTCCTCCCTAAAATATTCTTTCAGGAGATTACAGTGCTATATTGGAAACCTCTGGTAAATGTACCCACATCAATACAGTTAGCTTGATCCACTAGTATATTCTGTCTTTCTTGGGCTAACATTCTTAGAATGCATTCCCACATATTCCAGTGGTTTTTAAAGAGAGCTCTATTGATGTACACACACACATAAGCTATAGAATTCATCCATTGTAAGTGTACAGTTGTGTAATTTTTAGTAAATCTATAGCTATGCAGCCATTACTACAGTCCAGTTTTAGACCATATCTGCTCCCTCAAAAACTTCCCTTGGCCTATTTGCAATCGATTCCCACTCCTTCTAGCCCTGGGAAAGAACTAATCTGTTTTGCTTTTTTAAAGTAATTTGATATAAATGAAATAATAGAATATGTGGTCTTTTGTGTCTTCGTTCTCGTAGCCTTGACCACACAAGAGCCAGTGCTCTTTCTGAAACTCACTGAAGGTAGACCCTGAGGCCATCGATTTGAGACCTTTCTTATTGTCTGACATAGACATTTAATGCTGTGAATCTCTCCCTTGGCACTGCTTTAGTGGCATTCCACAAATTCTGCTATGTTGTGTTTTCATTTCTGTTCACTTCAAGATATTTTCTAATTTCCCTTCGTATTTCCTCCGTGACCTATGTGTTATATTTAGTTTTTAGTTCTAATTTCATTTCATTGTGGTTAAACAACATACTTTGCATGATTTTAGTCCTCGTAAATTTGTTGAGACTTGACCTAGCATATGGTCTATGTTGGTAAATGTTCTGTGTGCACTTGAGAACATTTTACAATTTGTTGTTGTTGGGTGGAGTGTTCTATAAATGTCAATTAGGTCACCTTGGTTAATAGTGTTGTTCAGTTCTAAATCCTTTTAGGTTTTCTTCTGTCTTATTGATTTACCAATTACTGAGAGAGGGGTATTGAAATCTAAGATTAAAACTGGGTTTGTCTATTTCACCTTGAAGTTTTATCAGTTTTTGCTTCATACACTTCAAAGCTCCATTAAGAGTTGCATACACATTTAGAACTGTTATTTTATTTTGATGAAATAACCATTCCATCATTATGAAATGACCTTATTTATTTGTGGTACTATTCTTTGCTCTGAATTCCATTTTGTCTGTCATGCAAGGTCATTGCAAAGGTTTATTTTCTAGACTGCTTTTGGCACCAAACACTGTTTCAGTCAGGCCTCAGACAGGAATACAGAAGCCACACCAAGTATTCAACAGAGATAATTCACTATAGTATGTGGTTTACACAGGTGTGAGAGAGCTGAGAGAGCAAAAATGGGGCAAGCAGATACTAGTAACTACAGAAAGCAACTACTATTGTAAGAGGAACTTGTGCATAAAAGTGAAGAGAATGACATGACCAGAATGTAGGAGCTTGGAGGAGGACTACTTGTAGCCATATATCCATTGCTCCAACTTCTGGTGAGGCAGGTGCTATGCAGTTAGTACTGGTACCTGAGAGGGTGCCTAATGAAGCTGGCAGCTGGAGCTGGTGTTATCTTCTGCTACTGCAGACATTCAAATGGATGTTGAAAGTCCCTTCTCCCTTTTTCATGCCTTGGAGTCTTCTACCAGTGTTTCCTCTTAGCAGAACACAACAGGAAGACAGCCAGCAAGGGAGTCCTACAATTGTGGTTGGTAGAGTCCTAGTTCCAGAATTAGAGGAGACTGTAGACGGATGGTCTCAGGGTTGAGAAATAATAGAAAAACAACTGGTACAGTCCGGACCGACTCTCCAGATATGTCCCAAATTTTCTCTCATACTCTCCTTGTGTCTTTTTGCTCAATGTTATGAGAGAATTTCTCAGGTCAAGCTTTTAGCTCACTGATTTACTCAAATTGTAAACATTCTGCTATTCAGCCCGTTGATTGGTAGTCGTGTCATGTTTTAATGTCGAAGAACGGTTTCCTTTTCACATCGGCCTGCCTATCTTCTCTGGATATCCCAGCATCTAGTGAGAATTTTCCCTTGCATATATGTATTATATCCTGGCTTCCTTCCTCACATTCATATACATAATAAGGAGAACAGGTTTCTAGAAAGAGGGAACAGAAAGTGTAAAGACCCTGAAGCAGAAGGAATGCATTTGCCATATTTGAGGAAGAGCTTTTTGAATTTGGTTTCATATTCTTCAAATGTTTGATGATTCTTGGTTGCTGGCTCATGTTCATGTTTGAGGGTCTAGATCAGTAGTTCTCAATGGGTGTGAGATTTTGCCCCTTAGGTAGGGATGCCATATTTAGAAAAAAACAAAAACAGTTAAATTTCCATTTCACATAATAGAAACATAATATTTTAAAGATTTTATTTATTTTTAGAGAGAGGGTAAGGTAGAGAGAAAGAGAGGGAGAGAAACATCACTGTGTGGTTGCTTCTCATGCACCCCCTACTGGGGACCTGGCCCGCAACCCAGGCATGTTCCCCGACTGGGTATTGAACTGGTGACCCTTTGGTTTGCAGGCCAGCACTCAATCCACTGAGCCACACCAGCCAGGGCGAAACACAATTTTTTAAGATATATGTCAGCCCTATTCCCAGGAGACATTTGGCAATGTTAGGAGAAACTTTTATTGGTATGTCTGATAGGGAGATGCTACCGGCATCTAGTCCTACAATGTGCAGGGCGACCCTCATAGAAAAGAATTTGGCCCAAAATATCAGTAGAACCAAGAGTGAGAAATTCTGTTCTATACTGAACAGTGACTTTCTTCAGCTGAAATGAGGATCCTGTTGAAAAAGATATGTTTTAATTATAGAAGCCTGTTTCTTGTTTTGGTGAAGAGGAAGGTCAGAGACTGGGGTTGGCTGGTTTGTCTCCTGGGGTGTATTTTCTCATAGCAACTGGAAATCTCTATGATTCAGATCACCATCAAGGAGGCTTTTCCACCATAAGTCCCATCTATCCTCAGCTCTCTTATGGGATCAAGACAAGGAAGATTCTGTGTTTTGTCCAGCTTTTCTGGTCAGGGTAAAAAGGACATCCTTTACAACTTTCTAGATCCTAGGCAGAAAAGGTAACCACTTTATTTTTTTCTGAGTTTCAAAAACTCTTGTTTTATTAGTTTATGTCTCCTTGGTATTTATTCATTCTGTTCTTTTGACATCTGGATGATCTCAACCTCTGAGTTATATTTAGAAGATGTGTTGGGAGTTTCAGATTTACACAGCCACCATTACCTTAGCTGGTTTCATTTGTAAAAACTTTTATTTATCTACTTTAGTTGTTATTCATATTAGAGTAGAGCAAAGTGAGGGTATAACTTTATTGTCTAGTTAATCAACTGACCCAGCACCATTTGTTGAGTAGTCTTTCCTCCATACATATTTTCTTTGTATGTTGCCAGAGAGAGTGTATTTTAAGAAATATATGCACATGATTCAAAATGTAAGTATATTAAACTATATATAGTGAAAAATAAGTTTCCTTTCTTCTCCCTTTCTCCCAGTTGCTCAGTTTCTCTCCACAGCTGCAGGCATGGGGACCAGCTTCTTGATTTTCATGTTTATTGCAACATTCTTCATAATAGCCAAGATAATGGAAGCAACTTAAGTGTTCATCAATGGATGGAGGATAAAGAAGTTTTGGTGTATCATACAATGTAATATTATTACTCAGTCATAAAAAAGAATGAAATCCTGCCATTTGTGACAACATGGATGGACCTACACGGTATTATGCTAAGTGAAATAAGTCAAAGAAAGATAAATACCATATGATCTCACATGTGGAATCTAAAAAAAACTTCATAGATACAGAGAAAAGACTAGTGGTTGTCAGAGGCAGGAGATGGGGGTAGACAAAAAGAGTGAAGGGGGTCAAAAGGTACAAAATTTCAGTTATGAAATAACTAAGTCATGAGGATGTAACATACAGCATGGTGACTGTGGTTAACAATACTGTATAGTATATGTGAAAGTTGCTAAGAGAGTAGGTCTTAAATGTTTTCAAAAAAAAAAAAGAATTTATTCTAGGATTCTGTCTATGTCACTAACCAGAGATCTTCATTTTTTACAACTGTATAATATTCTGTTGTGTGGCTATACCACATTTATTCAACCAGTTCCCTAATTTGGACACCTGGGTTGTCTCCACTTTTTTGATATTTACAACCATTGCCACAACTAATAACATAGTATGTGACATTTTGTACGTGTGCAGGTATATCTGTATGATTTTCACAGCTGGGATTTCTGGGTCTCTGAATCTATAAATTTAGTAGATAATACTGAATGTCCATTTGCATTCTTACCAGCAATGTAAATAGTGCCTTGCCAACAAAATGTGTTGTCAGATTTTGAGATTTTGGTCATCCAATCATGAGAAATGCTTTCTGTGTAATTTTAACTTGTAGGTCTTTTATGCAGAGGGAGGTTGAACATTTCTTGATATTTTTGTTTATTTTCCTGTGACATGTGTGGTATTCCTCTATCATTGGTCTTTTTTATATATACTAAAATTTAACAGAATTTATTTATATATATATTAAAATCTAACAATTTTTTAAATTTTTAAAAATTTTTTTATTTTAGTTTATTCAGTACAGTTTCTATCCTTTATTCCCATTCCAGCCCACCCACCCATCCCTCCCCTCCCCTCTCCCATTTCCAACCCCCCTAGTTTTGTCCATGTGTCCTCTATATTTGTTCCTGTAAACCCTTCCCTTCTCAGAACCCTGAAATTCCCCTGAAATTCCCTCCCCTCTCCCCTCTGGTCACTGACTACCTATCCTCTATTTCAGTGTTTTTTGTTATATTTTCCTTGTTTCTTTGTTTTGTTGTTTAGGATCCTGTTAAAGGCGAGATCATATGGTATTTGTCTTTCAATGCCTGGCTTATTTCGCTTAGCATAATGCTTTCCAGCTCCATCCATGCTGTTG
>JAPYXV010004272.1:0-11507 GCA_028533065.1 Trachops cirrhosus
ATGTGTAGTAAAATGACAGCAAACTCACAATTATTAACAACCACACCTGAAACAAAAACAAGAAGAAACTAAGCAAACAACTAGAGCAGGAACAGAACCACAGAAATGGAGATCACATGGAGGGTTAGCAACAGGGGAGTGGGAGCAGGAGAGAGGGGGAAACAGCACAGAGAATAAGTAGCATAGATGGTAGGTAGGAAATAGGGGGAGGGCAAGAATAGTATGGGAAATGTAGAAACTAAAGAACTTATGACCCATGGACATGAACTAATGTGGGGGAATGCGGGTGAGAGAGGGTGTTCAGGGTGGAGGGGAATGAAGGGGGGATAATAGGACAAGTGTAATAGCAAAATCAATAAAATATATTTAAAAAAAAGACCAGAAATGAGTAACCCACCAACATTTTTTTTATAAAAATAGAAGGAGGAAAGAAATTACTAACTAAAAAAAAAAAGTAGCAAGAGAAAAGGAGGCAGTTACCTACAAAGGAGTGCCCATAAGACTGTCAGCTGATTTCTCAGAACAGAGCTTATAGGAAGAAGGGGCTAGAAAGAAGTATTCCAGGTCATGAAGGGCAAGGACCTACATCCAAAATTACTCTATCCAGCAAAGTCATCACTTAGAATGGAAGGGCAGATAAAGTGTTTCTAAGATAAAGTCAAGTTAAAGGAGTTCATCATCACCAAGCCCTTATTATATGAAATGTTAAAGGGACTTATCTTAGAAAAAGAAGATTAGAACTATGAACAGTAAAATGACAACAAACTCATAACTATCAAAAACTGAACCTAAAAAACAAACAAGCAAACAACTGGAACAGGAACAGAATCAGAAATGGAGATCATGTGTAGGGTTGTCAGCAGACAGGGGGAGTGGGAAAAATAAGGGGAAAGGTACAGGGAATAAGAAGTATAAGTGGTAGGTACCAAAAAGACAGGGGGAGGTTAAGAATAGTATGGGAAATAGAGAAGCCAAAGAACTGATATGTACAACCCATGGACATGTACTAAGGTGGGGGAATGCTCGTGGTAGGGGGGTTACAGGGTGGAGGTGAATAAAAGGGAGAAAAAATGGCACAACTGTAATAGTATAAACAATAAGATATATATATATTTTTAAAGTAGGGTGAACTAAGGACTGCACGACTGCTTTGCCCCTGGCTGATATAAGAGCAACACTACCAATCAAGTGTCTCCTTGCCCACTGATTACCAGGGAGTTTTTCCATAAAACAGCCATCACATTTGCTCATCCAGCCTGGCTCCACCCAGCAACCATCCCATTTGACTTAGGGAGTGGGTTGAGGAAGTAATGCTTATTGTGTATGGGTAGATACCTCAGTTCTCCCACGGTCGTGGTGGTTGGCGAGCATACTGTGATTTTTGTGTTGTGCTCATTATTTCTAAAGCAGTCTTTCAGGGGAAAAGAAATAAGCTACACTCTCACCTGCTGTGCCAATTCTTTTGTGGGTGCCCGGTCCAGTGCCTGGGTGGCCCTTAGATCCAATTCAGCCTGTTGTAGAATTGATATGGCAAAAGTGGCCATTTTTCCTGTCCCAGATTGGGCTTGAGTGATCACATTGTAGCCTGTACAAATCAAGAGAAAATCTTTATATGGTAGAGGGCATACACTTTGAGATCATGGAACATTCAAGGCATTGCAAAATGAGAACAAAAACCCAACAGAGCTACATGCGAGGCATAAAGTGCTTCACAGACTTATATTCCACCACAAAGATAGTACCCCAGTGGGAACAGATCTGGAACCCAGATCTGGTTAACTCATTTAATAGTGCATATAGTAGGCTAGAAATACAGATGTAAAGAGCAAATACGAACATGTTTCCAGAGTATGAACCAGGTATGGGCACAGACCAAAAGCCAAGTGGGGTAAACAAGGAGTTACTTTATCTCTGGCTTATAAGGGACAAGCACCACCAAACCTGGTACAATTCTGCCCAGGTTAGGGACAGTCTGATTCATTTATAACTGATTTTGTTACCTCTCAACAAAGGATATTGTTTTACACGTGGCCATAGCTTATGCTTTTGGAAAGCTATTTTTTTATCAATTCAGTATCTTGAATTAGTTTTGCGCAGTGGCAGTATGTAGCCAATGAAATTTATCTGAGGCACGATTATTGCTAATTGAAAACTTTTCAATATCTTGAATTAAACCAGTATCATTATTCTGTAGGGCCCAAAGTGATGCATTGATTTGTTTCACTTTGGGGTACTTGTCTAGCACAATGGGAGACTGCCACTCTCTCTCATAGTCCTTTTCTTTCTGAAGGCACATACTAACCAAATCAGGTGCCTTTTCTCTAGGGAGTGCCACAAGCACTCCACCCAGACTACAGAATACGGTAGTCTTTATTTTGCACAGCAAATTTGCAAGCAGATTTCTAGCCAATATGTTTACAGGAAAAAGTAAGAAAGCATTTCTTCATTAGAGGACCTACCTTTATAGGAACCATGGAAGAAAAGGAACAAGTAGAAAGCTGACATGAAATGTCAAAAACCTGCATTGACCTACCACTAGATGGACAAAATTCTGAGGAAATTGCAGAGTAAGTAGCACCAGTATTTACCAGAAAAGGCAAGTATAGGTTAGCCTGAGGGAAAGTTATTGAAACTTGTGGTTCACCAGTTTGCACCTCTGAGATTCCCTCCATCTGTTGATTTTGAGCCATTTGCCTATTATTCCGTAGCTGAGGGTTTTGTTCTGGGCCTTCCTGAATCCCTTGCTCCTACCGTATCTGTGTCTCCTGGTCTTTTTACCAGCCCTCTTCTTGAATAATGTATTCGCTTCTTGAATAATGACCTACAACCTTCCTATCTACCTTGGCTCCCTTTTTATGTTCTCCAGAGTAGGTACTATTCCCTTAGAAAAATAGTCGTAACTGAGCGGCCAACACAGTGGTTTTTAATTGCTTCTTTTCTTCATCTTTCTCTAGATTGCCCCAAACCTGAGCAGCTGCTGCTAAGATTTGAGTAATAGTCTATCCCTAGGCTGACACAATACAGATACCAGAGACTGATTTTGATCTGCCCCTCCATCCATGCTGGTAAATTTTGAGATCTCAACAAACTGCTGATGGAAATTAACAGGGAACTCATTGGTATTCTGGGTACACTGCTTCAGTTTCTCCCAACTCACTTTTGGCAGAAAAGATTCAAGTATGGCCATCTGCAGCCCCCCTCAGTGGATCCCTAAAGCCCTTAGTTCTTCCATGGTTGACAGGGGCAGCAGATAGTCTTTTGACTATGAAACGCCTGATGCAGTGGATCATCTTCCAGTCCTGATGTGTCTGCTCTATCAAACAAGCAAAGCCTGCTTGTTGCAGAATTCTGTGCAGCAACCAGTGCACATCCCATGAAACCATACTGCCAACTACTTGTACAAACTTCTGTGAGTCTTCCCTGGGCACAGGAAAAGAAAACCTTAAGTGAGTAAGTGGAGTTGAAGGGCATATAGATTTTTACTGTTTCAATTCCCTGTCCCCCAACCCCAGGGAGGTCTGGGTAGCTTCTTAATGGCATCAGCTTTATGAGCCATGTGGTTAGGAAGGACTGGCTGTCTCTTCATTGAGTAAAGAAACATGTAGAATTAGCCCTGGCTGGTGTGG
Source organism: Trachops cirrhosus (assembly GCA_028533065.1). Classification (NCBI taxonomy): domain Eukaryota; kingdom Metazoa; phylum Chordata; class Mammalia; order Chiroptera; family Phyllostomidae; genus Trachops; species Trachops cirrhosus. The sequence goes on from JAPYXV010004272.1 coordinate 3,627, forward strand.
CTTAGTGGATTGAGTGCTGGCCTTCAAACCAAAGGGTCACTCGTTCAATTCCCAGTCTGAGCACATGTCTGGATTGCAGGCCAGGTCCCCAGTTGGCACTCGAGAGGCAGCCACACATTGATGTTTCCCTTTCTACCTCCCTCCCCTCTCTAAAAATAAATAAATAAAATCTTTAAATTAAAATAGATGGCATTTTCGTTTCCTTTTCCATGTTGGTACTTTTCTGTCTAGCACCCTTTTTTGTTTTTCATTTCCAGGTGATGATTACAACCACTCTCCATTCTGTCATCTTCATATAGGATCAGACTCTTACCCAAGTTCTCAATTATTCTCTGATAGTGTTGCTTTATAATCTCTGCTTTCTTAGTTATGTGATATGTGGATGCGGATGAGAAGGGGACTCTTGAAGGTACAATCTAGACTAAGTAAGAAATTGAGTCAGAGTGTGGGGATAAAAAAATAATCTTTCTTCCTACCTTCTAAGTTCTTCTAGTTGGGCTAATAATCAAATTAGCCTTAGCTGGTGTGGCTCAGTGGCTTGAGCACCAGCCTGCGAACCAAAGAATCTCAGGTTCAATTCCCAGTCAGGGCACATGCCTGGATTGCAGGCCAGGTCCCCAGTAGGGGGCATATAAGAGGCAACCACATATTGATGTTTCTGTCCTTCTCTTTCTCCCTCCCTTCCCCTCTCTAAAAATAAAATCTTTAATAAAACAAATTAATATGAGACAGATTAACAGCAGAAAATGTTTAACATTTATTATGGATGTGCATGTGGGGGTGCCATAAGAATATGAGACCCAAGGAGACATTGGGCAGTTGAGGCTTATATGGCATTTTGGACTAAGAAGAGGGAGGCAGGGTCTGGTATTTGTTTAAATCTTTTTGGCGTGATCTTTCCAGAGACTACTATGTGCAGTTATAACCATATGCATGTATATGTACAGATATAGTGGTACTTTCTGGTTGTTCGTAACATAAATTAGATCATATTAATTCTTGTTATGCAGCTTGCGTTTGTCACTTACCAGCCCAACTGGGAGATTTTTTCTTTTTTAATTTAAACTGTATTGTATTGCCTGGCTGGTATGACTCAGTGGATTGAGTGCTTTCCTTCAAAACAAAGTGTCACCAGTTTGATTCCCAGTCAGGGTACATGCGTGAGTTGTGGGCCAGGCCCCCGGTAGGGGCGGCATGAGAGGCAACCACACATTGATGTTTCTCTCCCTCTCTTTCTCCCTCCCCCTCTCTAAAAATATATCAAATCTTTTTAAAAATCATATTCTATTTTTTATACTATTACAGTTGTCCCAATTTTCCCCCTTTGCACCCCTCTACCCAGAACCCCCACTCCCCCAGGCAATACCCACACCACTGTTCATATCCATGGGTCATGTGTATAAGTTCTTTGGCTACTCCATTTCCTATACGGTACTTTTACATCCCCATGGCTATGCTGTAACTACCTATTTGTACTTCTTAATTCCCTCACCTCTTCACTCATTCCCCCCCACACACCCTCCCATCTGGCAACCATCAAAACACTCTCTGTACCCATGATTCTGTCTGTGTTCTTGTTTGCTTAGTTTTTTTTTAGATTCAATTGTTGATATGTATTTATTGCCATTTTATTGTTCATATTTTTTATCTTCTTTTTAAAGAAGACCCTTTAACATTTCACATAATACTGGTTTGGTGGTGATGGACTCCTTTAGCTTTTCTTGTCTGGGAAGCTCTTTATCTGTCCTTCAATTCTAAATGATAGCTTTGCTGCAATCTTGACCACAGGTTCTTCCTTATCATGACTTTGACTTAGAATATTTCTTGCCAGTACCTTCCAGCCTGCAGTTTCTTTTGAGAAATCAGCTGACAGTCTTATGGGAACTCCCCTGTAGATAACTGTATTTCTCTTGCTGCTTTTAAGATTCTCTCTTTATCTTTAACCTTTAGCATTTTAATTATGATGTGTCTTAGTGTGGGCCTCTTTGGGTCCAGCTTGTTGGGACTGTCTGTGCTTCCTGGACTTGTGTGTCTATTTCCTTCAACAATTTAGGGAAGTTTTCTTTCATTATTTTTTTCAAATAGATTTCTAATTTCTGGCTCTTTCTCTTCTCCCTCTGGCATCCCTATGATGTGAATGTTGGACCTCTTCAAGTTGTCCCTGAGGATTATTTTTTCTTCTTGTTCTGATAAGTTGTTTTTTGCTGCCTTATGCTCCACATTATTGATTTGATTCTTGGCTTCACCCACTCTACTGATGTTTCCCTATAAATTGTTCTTTTTTTAAATAGTATAGTCTTCATTTCTGACTAGATCTTCTTTATGCTGTTGAGGTCCTCACTAAGTTCCTTGAGCATACTCATAACCAGTGTTTTGAACTGTGCATCTGACAGATTGCTTACCTCTATTTCATTTAGTTCTTTTTCTAGAGTTTTGATCTGTTCTTTCATTTGGGCCATTTTTCACCTCCTCATTTTGGCAGCCTCCCTGTGTTTGTTTCTATTTATTAGGTAGAGCTGCTTTGACTCTGTGTCTTGGTAGTGTGGCCTAATGTAGTAGGTGTCCTGTAGGGTCCAGTGGCACAGCCTCTCCTATCACCCAAGCTGGGTACTCAAGATGTACCCTTCACATGGGCTGAGTACATTGTCCTCATGTAGTTGAGCCTTGGTTGCTGTTGGCAGATCCATGGGAGGGATTTACCTGAAGGCCGATCAGCTACAAGGACTGGCTGTGACAACTGACTACCAACCTCCAACCACTGTGGAGGATCTACTGTGCAAGGGCCCACTCCACAGAGCAGGACTTACTTCAGCGGGGCCCTGGTGCCCTCTGAGTCCACCTCTTGAGTGTGGTGCTTGTAGAGGTGGTGCTCCAAGGTGGTCTGTAGCTGTCCAGTGGGTGGGCAGGCTCTGAATCCTCCCAGAAGTTGCAGGCCAAGATCAGCTACTGCCTGTGTTCTGTCCGGGGCCACCCAGCATAAGCTACAAAGCAGTCTGCAGATGGCTGCTACTTGTGCTGGGCTTGGAGGTGCCTGGGTGAGGTCAAGCTGTGAACCAAGGTGGGCTGCTGCTAGTGCTGGACCTGGGGCCACTTAGTGAGAGATATGGGGCTCATTGAGGCCAGATGCTCCTTGTTTGAGAGAATTTAGGAAAATCTGAAGCATGAGCCAAGACAAACCATTTGTATGGAAAAGCCACTGGCAACAGCTTGGGTGGGGCAAACAGGGTGAGCCAGGTTGATGGAGTCTTAGATACGGAGCCCACCTGCTGGCTCAATAGAGGGGGGAAGGGCTCAGAAAAAGAACAATGGCCTCTGCCAGCTTTTCTGTCTGGGAGAAAGTTGTCCCCCGCCTCTCCTTGATGGCAGACACTTCACTTCCTCCCCATATGCCTCTGGTACCTTTTGAACTGCTGCCCCAGCGCTGAAGCTCAGAGGGAGTGAGTCTGAGTAAGTCTGTGTGTGCAGGCCCTTTAAGAGGAATGCCTGGGACTTCAGAAGATTCGGTCTTTCGCAGCCTCTATTCCTGCTGTGTTTTACAGCCAGAAGTTATGGGGACTTCTCTTCCAGGCACTGGAACCCTGGGCTGGGTGGCCTAGTGTGGGGCTGGTATCCCTTGCTCCCGAGATACCCCTCCTAATTTTTGTCTGCCACATATGAGTGTGGAACCAACCCATTCTGCATCCCTGTCCCTCCTTACTAGTCTCAATGTGGTTTCTTCTTTAATTCCCTAGTTGGACTTCCATTCAGCTCAATTTCTGGCAGTTCTGAATGATGGTTGTTTTGCAGTTTAGTTGTAATTTTGATGTGGTTGTGCAAGGAGGCAAGTCCTGTTTACCTGTACCACCATATTGACTGGAAGTCCAGGGGTCTGGTATTTTAAAGGTAAAGCAGACAATTTACAGGTAGTCAAGTAAGAGCAAACATGTGATAAAAAATTCTTGCTGGGCCACACAGAAACAGGACACAGAGGGGAGTCCAACAAAATGTCTTTGCTACATTTATCAACCTGCCACATTTAGTTCATATTATGATGCCTGTGATGATGCCTTCCTTTAAGCAGGTTTTTCTATTTGAATTCCTTTAGACAGGTAAGGTGAGGGAGGTCAGAGGTTCTTTCTGGGTCTTTTGTTTCTTAATAACTAGGTGAAAATCCGTATCCCAGAAAGCCTATTTATTTTTTTTAAAGATTTTATTTATTTATTTTTAGAGAGAGGGAAAGGGAGGGAAAAAGAGAGGGAGAGAAATGTCAATGTGTGGTTGTCTCTTGCATGCCTCCAGCTGGGAATCTGGCCTGCAACGTGCCCTGACTGGGAATCGAACTGGCAACCCTATGGTTCGCAGGCTGGCACTCAGTCCACTGAGCCACACCAGCCGGGGCCCAGAGAGTCTGCCTATTCAGGGGTGGCAAAACTTTGATCCCACCCAGGAGCTGGGGTAGGGGGCACACAAGTTTCACACAGGGCATATAATTCAATACTGGCCAAAAAATTGTGTCCTTGTCCCTCTTTTCAGGGAAATCTACTAATTATCAAAACTGCCCATGTCAAAGCTTCCCTCTTACTAGGAGTCATTTTGAGGCTGGAAGGGATAAAGAGATTCAATGGAAGGGGACCAATGGGAGTGGGGACAGCAGAGAAAGGAGGAGGGTTTATTAAAAGAGAAAGTGACTTTAATCCTTCCATTTCACCTTCCATTTTCCTCAGTCTTTCCAAATAATTTTAAACTTTCTTCTTAGAATGATATTCATCCCATGAACACAAGCAATTTATTTCCTGGGCATGAAACCCTTCTAAAACCCACCACAGATAAGTTAATTCACTCAAGTCAAAAGCATCTTCCTCAGGCCACTGTAAGACTGTATTTCATTCCAGAAGTTATAGAGAGACTGTACAGAGTGAGGCAAAAATGTTTACTGTTGTTCTTATGGAAAATAATACAATAATTAATAGATAACAATACAAGCATAAACTCTGTGTTTTACCTACTCAAAACTGTAAACTTATTTTTGCCCCACCCTGTATATTAGTCCTTTAAGAGACAGACCTGCAGGCAACATTCTTGGCTTCCCATATTTTACCACCATCACAGCTAATGGTGATCCTGATGGATTTCAGGTCTTGTCTAACACATGCTTACTCAAGAATAAAATCTGGAACTTGGTGAGTATGGTTTATTTGGTTAGTATTTGGAATGAGCACAGAACTAGGAGGGAGGCATTTTATAATTCACTGGTCCTCAGCTGGTCTGCTCAGTTGAGAACATTCAGACCATCCCATCCTCATCAGCAGATTGTTAGGGAAAATTTTTTTTTAATTTCCTGACAACTCAGGAAATCGTGTCTACAAATGTAAAAAAGAAAGAAAATAACTTTATTACTGAGTATTAAAACCAAACTGTGATTTGCATCATGGGCCATCTGCTAAAGAGATTGCAAAGATAAAAAACTTTTAAAGGACAACTCAGGCGTTTGAGTAATCACTTATTTCTTTGAAGAGAGAGAAGACCCAAGAATGATAAAACTCATGAAGATAACTATACATAAAAATATTTTCTGAGTATGAACATTCAACTTCATTTAGAATCCAGATTACCCAATCATGTTTATACAGTGTTTAACATTATCTAAATAGACTACCTAACTTAAAAAAAAGATATATCACCCTTTTATGTAGCTGAGCAGATATAGCCCATCACATACCTGTTCTCAAGATAAATGATAACTTCTCCTCATGCAAGAGGACTTAAGTGTTGCTTTTCTTGGCATTCTTTCATAGTTCACCGTAGGTTCACCTGGTATTTGGAGTGGCCATCTGTGCTAGTTAATTGGCTTTATCCAAAGGCAAAATCAAACTTCTGTCTCTATGACAAGCAGGTAGTTTAAAACTTGGAGCCAGGAACCTAGACTATGTCCCCAGGGTGACAAGTAGATAGGGACTCTATTGTCCTTGATGTTTGTATTTCAAAGAGATGGCTCCCAGGCTGTAATTCTGACAAAAGGTTTATTTAGCTTTTCAAAACATTAACATACACATCAAATGGGCAGAAGAAAGATATACAAATACCAGTTTTCTCAAGGAAATGCTCTAAGAAAAGGGAAGGGGTGGAGAAAGGTCTTTTCCCCTGTGGCCACAGGGAAAAATCCATTAAAAAAAAAACAAAAACCTTTGACTGTAGGTTCCCTAAGCCCCAGTTCCCACAAGGGCGGCTCAGATAATCCTTGACAGCAGCCAGTATGTGCTGTGAGTTGCATTACAGGAAATGAACACTGAACCTGAGGAACCTGTTGTTTAATAGCAGCCGGGAAGCCAGCATCAAAGTTGCTGCCAATACAAACCTACGAAATGCCAGGGAAAGGACATTCCCTTGCTTTCTTGTCATACCCAGCAAGATATGCAGGAGCACAAGAGATCCATGGAAGTGTCTTCCAACTCCACTGGGAGAAAAAAAAAAAAAGAAAACCCAGGCAACATACAACCCCGCATCCCACATGACACTGTCAGTCTTTGAAATGTGTTATAGTCACATTGTCTGTAACAGCCAGAGCCATGGGAGTGACAGCAGAATTCCATTGGCAGTAATCTCCAGTGACTCTGTTGCCCTTGCTGGGCTATTTCACTGGCCATACAAGGCTGTTGTATTGACAAATTATATAATTGCACCTGCCACCTTTTAGTATTAATCAAGGCTGTGACTTCCCTTTGTCCTTTGGGAATTCTCTGTTGTTCCTGTTAAACCACCTGGGAGAGGACACAGAGATGGGTTGGGAAGTGATTTGCATGCCCTGCTACCATGTCTCCACATATGTCAGTCATGAAACAGGAGAACCCCCTTTGCACTTTATTAGCATTCATACAACAAGCATTTAAAACACCATACCAGTGACATTCAGCCATGGAAGCTGCAGTGCCAGTACATTGAATTGGCCCAACCCCTCCCCTCCAAAGGTGGCTTAAGTGCTTTTCCTTATTAATCCCTGCTGAAAACCTGTCAGCTGAATTTGACTGCTCCCGCACCTCCCTGAGATCAGGTAGGATGGGCACTCTTTAGGCACCTGTATCCAATATAGCCTTAAAAAGTCTGAGGTTCTCCATTCCCTGAAGTTCTTCAGCAAACTCAGAGGGTGTATGTATGGCCTTCGGTCCCTCTTGGGAACAGGGAACCCTCTGTCTCACCCCTAATCATTTCTTCAAAGCAGTTGATTTTGAGGTAGAGGGGGAGGGAGGGATGAGGCATGGAGTGAGAGGCTGGCTCCATTCCAGCAAGGAAATCTTTCCATTGGTTTTTGGTTTTGAACAGTATGGCCAGCTGCTCAGTGTTCAACCAAATGAACATCTCATGTTTTCAGTATGCCCAGAATTCTGTATCAGGTGGCAGGGTTCTTGTGAATGATGCCATCTATTTCAACTTTAGGGATGCCTCAATTCTGCAGTCAGCCACATTGCTCTCCAGTTGTGCCCATTGGCTAACTCAGGCTTTGCAGCACAGTAGCAACTTTTTCTTTTTAAGATGTCCACTTAAATTCAGAGGGATTGAGCAAAAAGGAAAAAAGAGAGAGAAAATTCAGACAAGAAAAACAATACAGAATATATTTTCTGACCATTATGGAATTAAATTAGAAATGAGCAATAAAAAGGCATCAAAAGAAATGGCCACCCTGACTGCTGTGGCTGAGTGGGTTGGGCATCATCCCATAAACCAAAAGGTCACCATTTTGATTCCCAGTCAGGTCACATGCCTCTGTTGAGGACCAGGTCCCTGGTTGGGGGCGTGTGAGAGGCAACCAATTGATGTTTCTCTCCCTCTATTTCTCCCTCCCTTCCCCTCTCTCTAAAAATAAATAAATAAAATCTTTTTTTAAAAAAGAGAAAATGGCCATATTTT
>JAPYXV010004273.1:0-11506 GCA_028533065.1 Trachops cirrhosus
ATCATCAAGCCTGAACTGGCATTCAGAGAACACAAGGCATTTTTATAACAATCTTATGAGGTTTAGTCCTGCAAATTCCTCAGCAGGATCCTTGGGAAGGTCAAAAGGTCAAAGTCCTGATTGTTCTCAGCTTGCATTCACCATCTTTATCCATTTACCCCAGCGCCCTGAGCTCCCCAGGGACCGGTCCACCGCCCTTCCTTTACATTCCTCAGCTCTGAAGTCCCCACCCCCTTTCAACACCCTGAGTTCTTTCTGATGATGGGACGGACTGAGTAATATTTTCCATGTTAGTAATGGGGCTAAAGAATGCTGATGACTCAGAACTGAGCGCCCAGCCAAGAGAGCGGAACGCTCCAAACAGCCACCAGGGGGCGCCATTCCTCCACGGAGTTTAACGAAACCTGTTCAAGAAGCTGAAGTTGGAGAAAGGAGAAGAGGCTTTTGCCTATAGTAAAGTAGCCTTAGTTTGTGCAATGTGGATTTGCAGGTGATGGGAGTGCTTGCTTTGAGGTCTAGAAATAAGGTGGAAAAAAAAAAGAAATAAGGTGATTGCGCGGGTTTTCTCCTGTTTTTACTTAGATAGGGCAGCATTCAAAAACAGACTTTCAACAACTTTCTGGCTGTGTGACTCTGGACAAGTCATTAATGTTTGGGAGGTTTTGTCGTCTCATCTATAAAATAATGACAATAATTGGGACCCCACTGCTGTGAGGCTGCAATGAGATGCACCTTGCAGGCATCAAGAGTTGATCTGAAATGGCACACGGTAAAGCCCATCATGGTTGTCAGTGATAGCAATCAACTCAGAGCCGCAGGTCTCAATGCGCTTCCCCGGACCAGTGGCCGCACCTGGGAACTTGCTAGAAATGCACATTCTCAACCCCACCTGACCTTTTGATTAAGCTCTGGAGTGGATCCCTCCATTAGCGTTTAACAAACCCTCCAGGTGATTCTGATATATGCTGGTCAGCTCAGACAGATAGAGATTCCCCATAAAGCGAAGCTGTTTGCAGAGGGAACTTGGAATTGAAAAAGATTATCTTTCCGACTACAAAGCTGCACCTGGAGCCGATGTGCGTGTGTACGCATGTGCAGACACACGTATCTCAGTGGCTGAAATCCAGAAACACCCCTTTGAGTTCTCTTTAGAGCTAGTTTAAAGCTTTTACTGCTCTAAAACTGTGGTTCTCAGTCCCGGCTGCACGTTAGAATCAGCTGGGGCTCTTTCAAAACGATCTGAGCCTGGCCCTCTCCCCAGACCAATTAATCCAGAACTTCTGGAAGCATCTGTGCTTTTGAAAACTCCTCAGGTGATACTGATGCCCAGTGAGGACTGAAAACCCCTACACCGGAAGCACCATCTCGCTGTTTATAACGAAGCCTCCAGCGTTTTGGGGACTGAGGAAAATGCTGAGGGCAGAGAGCACTGGGGTTCGGAGCCTGGCTCTGCTGCACTCTGAGCCTGGTTTCCTCATCTGCTGAATCAGAACTGCTACACCACCCTGGCTGGTGTGGCTCAGTTGGTTGGAGTGTCATCCCGTTCACCAAAACGTCACCAGTTCAATTCCCAGTCAGGGCACGTACCTAGGTTGCAGGTTTGATCCCCAGTCAGGGCACATGCAGGAGGCAACCGATTGATGTTTCTCTCTCTCCCTCTCTCTTCTCCTCTCTCTCGAATGAGAATGAAAAAAACAAACTTAAAAAACAGGCTTATATCGTGACAATAAGGATGAAACTAGAAAAACCACCAAAAGCACTTGGCCCTGGGAAGAAATGATAAGAAGGGGCAGCAAACAGTTAAGCACTTGCAGTGCGTGGAAATCCTTTTAGGAGGACTGTCTCATCTAAAGCTCACCCTGTTGCCCACTTCATGGTTTCTGGGGTGCCAAATGTCGTTGGGCCTGGACATCTCCAGGTCAGTCTCAGAGCCAGGACCGCAGCCCTGGACTGGAAAGCTGGGCTGGGGCCAGGTGGGGCAAGGAGACACTCAGAAGATAGCGTTAAGGAGGCACTCATGCTCAGAGTTGTGCTAGTGCAGTGTGGGCGCCTGAGGGCAAGCGCCTCCTTAAAGGTGGGACTCTGGGCCTCCCTAGCCTCCCCCCAGTCCCAATCCCCCACCCCACCCCCACCCCAGAGAGGCTATCTTCTAAACTGCTAGGGTAGGTCCCACTCAGCACTAAGGAGGGGACAGGGTGCAGGCAGGTTTGCTGAAAAGCCTCATTTTGTTACAGCAACAGAATTTTCTTCCCCTCGAGTGAGAACAAATTAATATATAAAAACATAAATGCATGCCAAGAGGTAAGAGAATTAATAAGCAATTTACAGTGGGCCTGTAGTGCAAGCATTGGGAGAAGTTTAACTTTTCAAATTTTTCAGTCTACACCCTCCTGCTCCCAGAATTAATGAACAAATAGAGGATTAGTTTACTAAGTGTTACCTAGATGTGAGCTGCAGGGGGACCGTGGAGCAGGCAGATTTCTGCACTCCAGAAACTGAGAGCCTCCGGTCAGAAAAGCAGATTAACTTGGAGACCTCCTGTGCAGGCAGAGTCGAAGTGGTGGATCCTCATTCTACGGCGCTTTAATTCACCCAAATACATGGATCGGCACACTTTGCAAAGAAACCTACGTGTGTTAACGTTTTATTTTTAACTGGGTTTGCACAGAGTTCAAAAGAGTGAGGAGTGAGTCTTCCCTCGTCCCCTCCAGCCCCCGTCCCAGGCTCTCACCCCGAGAAGCAGCCCCAGCTGCCCGTTTCATTCCTGTGCATCCTTCTGGAAACATTCTATCTATTTTTCACTAATTAAAGTGTTGTACCTGAGTCTGTCCACCATTCCCACTTGAGCTGGAGGAAGGGAGCAATGGACACTTGTGCCCACTGGTCCTGGGACCAGTCTTGGTCCCAGTGTGCTCAACCAACTGTCCCGGTGTGCCTGGGGCAGAGGGGTTTTTGGAATGTGAGATTTTCAGTTGTTTTGTTATTTTTTTTTTAATTTCTTATCTTCACCTGAGGACATATTTTCACTGCTTTCAGGGCGGGGGTGGGAAAGAAACAACCATTAGTTGCCTTCTCATGCACATCCCAACTCGGGATCGACCCTGTTCCTGTCCATGTACAGAACGGTGCTTCAGCCAACTGAGCCGCACGGGGCAGGGCAATATTTTTTTTTTTTAAGATTTTATTTATTTATCTTCAGAGGGGAAAAGAAGGAGAGAGGGAGAGAAATATCAATGTATGGTTGCTTCCTGTGCATTCCCTGCTGGGAACTGGCCTGCAACCCAGGCACGTGCCCTGACTGGGAATCGAACCGTGATCTCTTGGTTCACAGGCCCGTGCTTAATCCACTAAGCTACACCAGCCAGAGCAGGGGCAGGGCAAGATTTTCAATTTTCAAATTTGGACAACCCTCAGCAAAGCAGAAAGAGTGGGTCACCCAGTCCACTCCGTAAAGTAAGTGTGCTTCTAGCAATTGAAGAGGCACGATTTGCATACAATTTACCCCTTAACAGTGACTTCATCTGGAGCTGGAAGGAACAGCTACTTTGTCCCAGCGGAAGCTGGGGAGCTGGCCAGGTTGGACCAACAGTGATGTCAGGAAGGGGTGTTCCAGGGCAATCTTACAGTGTGTGATTCATACTTACTTAACAGGCTGACATCAGAATGGACTTGCCCGTGTAAGTTTCTATAACAGGCAGTGGCTTTGTTAGGATAAAGCTGGATTACTATTTAAAAAAAAGGGAGAGAGACTCCAATGTCAGCAATCACCAGAAAAACCCGTTGTTCAAGCAAAAGTATGTTGAGTCAGTAGTATCTCAGAAGGAATAAGTCAGGGGAGGGAACTTAACAGGGTTTTGGGCTCTTAAACCGGGTGATTTCAAGACAGGTCTCGAAAGACAGAACTGGTTAGAATTGACAGCTTTTTAAAAAAAAGTTTATTTATTTTTAGACAGAGGGAAAGGGCGTGAGAAAGAGAGGGAGAGAAACACCGATGTGTGGTTGCCTCATGTGCGCCCCCTACTGGGGACCTGGCCCACAACCCAGGCATGTTCCCTGACTGGGAATCAAACCAGCAACCCTTTGGTTTGCAGGCCCGTACTCAATCCACTGAGCTACACCAACCAGGGCAGAATTGACAGCTTCTGACATATAGCTTTGGACTGGTGAGCACAGCAAAGCAAGGGCCTTGAACTAAGTGCAGACAAGCAACTTAGTAACTTTGATCAGTAAGCTATCTTAGCTGGTTCACAGTTAGTTACATATTCCAGGAGCAAGCACTTCCTGCAGCGGGTAGCTGGCTCCCAGACTTGTTCGGCACTGAAGCAGGAAGGGATGTTGCTCTCGGTTTGCCTGACAGGCAGCTCTGCTCCACGTCATCACTCTGGCCCCTCGGTCTCTTCCGGGTTCCTGCCCCGCCACCCCCAGGGTGCCACAGTTGTCTGCACGATCGGTGCCAGGCCATCCCCTCCCCCCCACTCCGGCCTGGATACACTCAGGCAGGAGAGCACCTGGACGCCCAGCAGGCTGTCAAGCAGGTTTTCTCCTGCCTTGCCCAGGAAAGAATCACACGGCCCTGGATTCCAAGCCAGCTCTGCCACCTCTGGCTGTGTGACCTGGGGCAAAGCGCTTCCTTTCTGAGCCCGTTGACAGAGTTGGCTGCACTTTAGTCACATGGCCACACCTAGCTGCACATGAGCCATGGTTGGGACCAGGGGGCCGTGCTAAAAGATATGCGAGAAGGTCAGTGCACTTCAGGGGTGACAGTCTGGGACAGGGAAGCTGGCATTCCACAAATGGTCGCCCCAATAAATCTGTTCTTACGAATGTGGTAAGTGCTAAGAAGAGGAAAAAAAGATGTAAAGGCAGATTAAGGCCCTGGCCAGGAAGATCAGTTGGTTAGAGCATTGTCCCAATACACCAAGGTTGCAGGTTCGATCCCCAGGCAGGGCACTTATAAGAATCAACCAATGATACACAAATGAGAACAACAAATTGATGCTTCTCTCCCCCCCAGATCAATAAGTAATATTTTTTTTAAAAACTGGGGGTGGGGGGGTGCTACCTTGGGTGGTCAGAGAAGGCTTTTCCAGGACAAAAATATTAAAGCTGGGGAGTAGATGAGTCAGTGAAGACAGGCTCGAGGGGGGCCGAGTGGGGGGAAGTTCAGAGCGGAGACGACAGAGCCAGGCAGGCCGAGAGGGCGCTGGTGTGGCTCAGGTCGCAGTGGGGGTGGGGAGGGGCTGAGGAGGAGCTGGGCTAGACGCAATTACGCTGAGATGCAGGCCTCTGGACCCGCTGCCCGGTTCTGTGTGAGTTTGCACACCCACATAAGAGGGCAAGAGAGAAGGCAAGGATGACTCTCCAGCACTTTTCTCAAAATTGTGGTAAAATATACATAACATAAAAGTACCATTTTAACCACTTTAAGTGGATAGTTCATCGGCACCCTGTATCTTCACATTGTTGTGCGAGCCTCAGTACCGTCCATCTCCAGAGCTTCCCCGTCTTCCCAAAGGGCAACTCACCATTAAACATTAACTCCCCCTCTCCCTCCGCTCCTGCAGACCTCGGCAGCCGCCCTCCTACTTTCTGTCTGTATGAACTTGCTGGCCAGGCGCCTCCTATAAGGAGGATCGTGCGGCATCCATCTGCTCTTCCGCGTCAGGCTCACCTCCCTTACACTAAGGTCCCTGAGGTTCACCCACAGGGCAGTGCGGGGCTGCTCCGGCACTGGGCACCTCAGGAAGTACTGCTGACCCCTCCTCCTGGAGTCCGTCTGGCAGCTTGGGGGGCCCCTCCCAGCAGTGGCTCCTGCTACTTTCTGACCTTCTGAGCTTGACCTGTCCTACCAGGTCCAGCTTGACCTATTCCAGAAAACTCTCCTTGGGCATAGAGCGGTGCATGGCGAGTGGGCTTTGGAATGAGAGGGAACAGCATCCGTATCCTGATTCTGCTGTTTACTTGCTGGGCGACACTGGATAAGCCTCTCTGAGCCTCAGTTTCCCCATCTCTAGGTGCTTGTTCTGGCATTTGCACGAGACGACACTATTTGCCCAGCGTTTGGAGAGTAGAGCAAATGTCATCTGTTCCCATGAGCTTGGACATCCTTGCTCTCTTAGTATCTCGTCAAAACCGAATGGTTGGCAGATACGCACACCAGCATTCTTATCGTTCTCTAGCTTTGTAATTTAAATCTCCTACGAGATCTGACTTCATCTCTGCCTCCTAGACTCTAGGCTTTTGAGGAATATCTCTTTGCACGCCCTAAGGACCGAACACTGGGCTAATACAGTGTGGTCTGATAAATATCTATTCTGCTAATGAATGGTTAAATCCCGTCCCTCCGTCTGTCTTCCCAGCAGGACCGTAGCAGCTCTGTCGGGGGATGAGCATCTGTTCCTTACAATGTCCAGCCCCAAGCCGGAGACTTTCTCCAGAAGCACCCCACAGTCTCAGCTCGCGGGGACTGTCACCCAAAATCAGTCCCCACCTTAACACACCCAAAATGAAGCTCTTAAAGAATCGCCTTCACGTCCCTTTTCCCATTCCCATCCACAGTCGAGAAACATGTGCATCAGCCACATGGCAATTACATCGAATTTAAATACACACAGACTCTTACATACTTATGTTTACGCCAAAGCTCAAGTGTCCCGAGACCCATGGACCCGGCAATCCCACTTCTAGGAATTCTTCCTATGGATAACCCTTGCCCCAGACAGATGAATACGGATATTTATTGTTGCATTGTCTGTCATAGCCAAAGGCTGGAAGCAACCCAGATGTCCATGAAAGGAGGTGGTTGAATAAATTATGACACAGCTGCGCAGTGGATACCGACTCTGCAGCCATTTAAAAAGAACGAAGCAGGTCTATGGGGACTGGCAGGAAGCAGTTCTCCAAGGCAAACCGATGAGCTCAAAAAGCAAGGGGCAGGGCTGCGTGGGTGGCATGTCACTACTTGTGTCCGCAGAAGGAGGGGGACAGTGCTGTGCCTGCGTGCACAGGCGCTTTCTGGGAATAGGAACTGCCCCTGGGGAGGCCATTGAAGGGACAGAGGGGGGCAGCATTCTCCCCGGATAAATTCCTCCGTCTCAACTCTTGACCATGTGCGTGCATTTCCTACTGAAAATCATTTTTGAATTAATGTGATACGTGCATTGTGTCTTTGTCAGGAAGCCACACGGTCTGGGGTTTGGGACCGCATACTAACAAGGACGCACCATTCCTGAAAGGTTGAGGACTCTCAGTCTGTTTTCTGCTGAGTGAAGTCAGCAGAAGCTGAGTGGCGACCTTGAGAGCCGATTTCAGTGGAGGCGTCTTTACATAACAATCCCTGGCCCTCGAAGGCACTGCACCCTTTACAAGGTGAGAGGCATTTTCCTTTTCGAATCTCAGATGTCATCTGCCCTGAGAGTGCTGGGGAGTAATTGGGGCGGGCGGGCACCTGCCCAAGGTCACCCAGTTAGAAAATGCCCGGACCTGGCTTGAACTTGGATCTTGACCCCTGTTCCTTTCACATGCTCGAAGTGACAACCTTTGGAGGCCATCTGAGACAGCCCAGCCGATTCTGCGTGCCGGTGGCTACCTTTGACCGCCACGTTGCTGACTTCTGGGGGACAGTTCTCAGGCCTCCTCCAACTTGACTGGTGAGGAGTGTTTGACAAGGTGCTCACTCCTTCCTCCTACAAACATTTTGTTCCCTAGGGTTCTAGAACACCCCGGTCCAGGTGCTCTCCAACTCCTTAGACGTGTCTTGTGTGTGTGGTTCACTGCCATAGCCAAACCTTCCAAGTGGGGTGAGCCCCAGGGATGGGCCCTCGAACTGAGCCTTGTCCCCCTAGACGCCTTGTTCCAGCAATCTCATCCTGGGGTGTGGCTTCAAACCCCAGCTAGCAGGGGTCCCTCCCACGTTTATACCTTCAGCTCCATCCTCTCCCCCTCACTCCCTCACCCAGCTGCCCCCTTGAGCTCCCCACTGGGATGACCAGTCGTTCCCCAGCCCCTCACCTGTCCTCCCTTCCAGCCCCTTTCCTCCCTGCCCCCTCTCAGCGGGCACCAGTCCGATCCTCCCAGCTGCCCAGGCCAAAAACCTTGAAGTCGCCCCCTCAAAACCCCACACAAACCCTGTCAGCCGACCCAGATCTTGCCCCTTCTCTCCCCCTCCGTAAGTCCGAGCCCCCTTCACCCAAGGCCTGGAACATTCCACAGCCTCCCTATTTCTGCCCTTCTCCTGACTTCTGCCCTTGCCCCCTTCCGTCCTCGTAGCCCCAACCGAGTTAACCTTTTAGAACATGTCAGTTTTGTCTCTTCTCACTCCCGAAAAGTGGTTTCCTGTCTCGTGTAAAGCAAAAACCAAGCTCTTTAATATGGCCTACAAGGCCTTCTGTTCCTCCCTTCCTCGGCGCCCTCTGACCTCCTCCGCCACCATTTCCTCCCACGGGCAAAACAGGCCTCAGCTCCTGCTCTTCCTCCAGCCCAGCGCGGGCAGGCCCTCTCAGGGCGGGGCTTCCTCTTCCCTCCAGCTCCGGCTTCTCGGCTGCATGCTACGGGACAATGGGGGCTGGATGATTCTGGGCCCTGGGGGCTGTCCTGTGCCTTGTAGGATGGTACCCAATAGCTGCCAGTAGCATCTCTGAGGCTCTAGAAACGGCCACATGTCCCCTAGGAACCACTGCCAACATTAAGGCTCCTCCAGACGTCCCCATGGCTCTTCCCTCATCTGTTCCAGCCTCCTGCAATTGTCACCTCCTTACTGCGTCCTCTGTCCTCCCTGATTCTCACTGCTGCCTACTCCAAACTCCCGTCCTCCTTCCCACTACATTTTTCTCCGGAGCACTCATCACCATTTTTGAAAAAAGTGATCTGCCCCACCCTGGTGGGGGTGGCTCAGTGGACCGAGCGCCTGCTGCATTCACCGCTGTATCCCGGCGCCAACAGCAGGACCTGGCACATCGCAGACACCCAAGAAGTAGTTCTCAAAGGGACAAGTGCACCGCAGGCCTTGTAACAGATGCACGATGCAGGGCCTTCGCCTTGAGGGACTCGCGTCCAGTGTGGGTGCTGGGAGTAGACAAGACCAATGAAGACAGGCAATGGCAGGTGGCCACCAGAGCAAGGACCAAAGAGAAAGCAGACGCATTGGCTCCCTAGGGCGGCGGCAACAAAGTCCCCACACCGGGCGGCTTCAAACAACAGGGGTTTACTGTCTCACCAAAATCGAGCCGTGGTCCTTGGCAGCCCACAGAGTTGCCTCCTTCCTGGCTTCCAGCGTCTGCTAGTTTGCTGGCCGTCTCTGGGGGTCCTGGTCTGTGGCTGCCTCACTCTGATCCTCTGACGTCACAAGACCTCCCTGGGTTTCTTTACATCATCTTCTCTCTGTGCGTGTCTGTCTCAGTGCCCAAATTTCATGTTGAATTAGGGTCCGCCCCATGACCCTATTTTAAATTGAGTACCTCTATAAAGACATTATTGCCACATAAGGCCACGTTCTGAGCTACTGGGGGTTAGGACTTCAGTCTTTTGGGGGACACAGTTCAACCCCAAATGGCAGGCCCCAGGAAGTAGAGGGTGCTGCTTTAGGGGTGGGGGTCAGGGAAGGCCTCTCTGGACTGGTGGCATTTGAGCAGAGACCTGAATGAAGAGAGGGTCCTGTGGATTTCTGGGGGGACAGGCATTCCAGCCAGAGGGAGCAGGAAGTGCCAGGTGGCATACTCAAGGTGCGTGCCTCACCGAGCTGAGCTGCGAGCATTCAGCGACCTAATACGTGAATGAAAGCTAAGAGGCAGGCCTGGCACATAGTTAACAGGCAGTTGATGTGAGTTGTTATTACTATTCATCCTTTTAACGGGCCCTGACCGTGGGCCTGGCCGCCTTCTGGAGCTGGAGATCCAGAATGAAGTAGCCAGAGAGATGGCATCCTGTCTTCTTGGTGCTCAAGGCCTAGTTGTGGGAGGCCAAGGTCAACAAAGAACAGCACGCGGGTGGTGTGATTGTTCACAGATGCAGTGCTCACTACAACAGGGTGGGGGCATAGAGGGCGACCGCGGGGGGCAGGGCTGGGGCGGGTGTCTCCTCTAAATAAGGCAATCAGGGAAGGCTTCTCTGAGGAAGTGTGCTTCAAGCTGAAGGATCTTTCCCAATGAGCATGTTATTAGGGGAAGTTCACGGAGAGAGGTCCACAGGTCTGGCTGAGATCTATGTATGACCAGGGTGCCCCACAGGTAAGAATCCAGGGCACCCAATATCACCTGCAAGTCACTTCCGGTTAGTTATAAAAAGCATGGGTCCTGATCACATGGGCCTCAAACCTCAGACTTCCTCTACCACCCACCCCCATAACCATCTCATTCTTACCACCTAATAAAGGAAACATGAATGAGAAATAGAAAATCACATCCTGAGCCTGACCCCAGTGTTCATGTTAGACTTCAGTTCAGGTGGGAGCAATTAAGAACAGGTCCCGTGGATGCTGCTGTTTACCTGTTGGGGGACTTGCAGAGAGAGTTAATTGGTGCCCGTCAGGTGGCTCCATATTCTCAAAGGGCTCTCTGGGTTGGATTCAACCCCTCAAACACCCCGGGAAATCCTTTCCTCCTGGGAATGCATCTATCCCCTAATTATGGCGGTTTCCCAGCAGATGGGAGGGTATGGTGGGTGTTTAACGAATGCCGAATGCGACTGTGTTGAATCCAGGTCTTTGAAACCCCTTCTTCGCAGCGAGAAAACCCCCTGTGTGGCTGTTTCGGCATCTCCGTGGTTGTGGTCGTGTTTCTTTCCTTCGGACGCTACATTTTATTATTTTGCTTCATTGTGGGAGAAAAGCCAGAAATTTGACTTAAATCTAATCCCACTTTCCTGTAGCTGGGGCTATAGAGAAAGCACGGAAAGACAGACATGGGTTCAACACCGAAAGAGAGAGAAAAAGAGAGAGAGAGAGAGAGGGAGAGAGAGAGTTGTCTTTCTATGTAATGGAGGCTCTAATGGGTTTGCATTCACTAATTCCACAGATATTTACGGACTGCTTACTAAAACACTGTACTGGGCTGTAGGAGTCCATCAACAAAACCTGCTTTCCATGTCCTGGCCAGGTAGCTCAGTTGGTTAGCGCATTGTCCGCATACACCAAGGTTGTGGGTTCAATCCCCAACCAGGGCACATATATATGAGAGTACAAGAATCAACCAAAAAATGCGTAAGTAAGTAGAACAATAAATTGGTGTTTTTTTTTCCATCTCTCTCCCTTCTTTCTCTAAAAACAAAACAAAACAAAAAACTACAAAAAACCCTGCCTCCCTATGGCTTACAGTTTATTGTACATTCACATCTGATTAGGTTCAAGAAGAGCTTTAGCCCTGGCTGATGTGGCTCAGTGGATTGAGTGCTGGCCTGTAAACCAAAGGGTCGCCGGTTTGATTCCCAGTCAGGGCACATGCCTGGGTTGTGGCCCAGGTCCCCAGTTGGGGGCATGCGAGAGGCAACTACATACTAATGTTTCTCTCTCTCT
>JAPYXV010004274.1:0-11505 GCA_028533065.1 Trachops cirrhosus
GGGGGATAATAGGACAACTGTAATAGCATAATCAATAAAATATATTTAAAAAATAATAAAATAAAATAGAAAAAAAAGAATAGTATAGGAAATGAAGAAGCCAAAGAATTTACATGCATGGCCCATGGACATGAACTAAGGGGGGGTTGCCAGAGTGAATGGGGATACAGGTGGAGGGGGACTGAGGGGGAAAAACTGGGACAACTGTAATAGAATAGTCAATAAAATATATTTAAAAATAGGAGCTAAGTGAACTAAGCCATTAAGCCTTGGAAAAGAGGTGGGTTAGAAGGACACAATGGTTTTTCTTCAAACCAACCAAAAATTAACATAGAGAAGAGGGAGTAAATTCATTTTGTGTTGTCCTTTTGTTCATTTGACAAATATTTGCTGTATGTCTTCTGTGAACCAGGTTTCAACAGAACTGGTCCAAATAGCAAAATTAGGATCAAGGGGTATATGTTGCAGAAGAAAGATTTAGAATCAAGATAGTACTACTTAAGCATTTTGATGTTCAGATACCTTTGAATCTGAATAAAGGTCTGGGCCATTTTTGCTGCAAAATGTACCTATACACATGAAAATAAGTATCCATATGCAATTTCAGGAGAGTAATAGATCAGTGTAGTCCATACATGGATTCAGGCTAAGAATCCCTGAAAAACATGAGTGCCATACAATGGATAACTATGCAGCCATCAAGAGAATGACATAGACATCAACTGAGAAAAAAGAGAGGCATAAAATAGTTTTCTTTTTTTTTAAGATTATATAGCCCTGGCTGGTGTGGCTCAGTGGATTGAGTGCTGGTCTCCGAACCAAAGGGTTGACAGTTTTATTCCTGGTCAGGGTACATGCCTGGATTGTGGGCAAGGTGTCCGGTTGGGGGCGCTCAAGAGGCAGCCACACATTGATGTTTCTCTCCCTCTCTTTCTCCCTCCCTTTCCCTCTCTATAAATAAATAAATAAATAAATAAATAAATAAATAAATCTTTAGAAAAGATTATACACAGAGATATGCATGTATAATATATAGGCTACCTCTAAAAATACACATCACACATAGTTAAAGTGATTGCCTTCAGGCAGGGAACTTGGTGGCTGGGGGCACAGGGAAACTTTAGCTTTTACTTTGAGGAAAATTAGATGCCTTGGGCTAGGTTTAGCATAGCAGTGACATGATCTGACTTGTTTCTAAAGGATTTGTGCAAAAATTCTGGTTTAAAAAAAAGGTTGCTTAGAACTGGGTGGTGGCAGGCGGTAATGGTGGAATATTCTTTTTGCTGTTGTCCTTTGAGCATTTGGCATGTTGTATCACATATATCTAATACCTATTCAATAAAATATTATGTAACAGAAAAGTACCCTGGCAAATATCTTTGTAGGAATTAAATACCTCCATTTACAGAGTGTTTTGCTTCAGACTGTATGGAACTTCTTGGAAGGCCACATGCAAACACTAAATCCATCACCAGGAATGTGATATTGAGGACTCCTGCACTGTAAGGGGGTTGCTTTAGATGATGGTGATCTGTTCCCACCTGAAGATGCTAGGAGCCTAAGCACCTCCATTGAACTTATACTCATTCTTTATTTATTTGAAATATTTATTGAGCAGCTATTATGTGTCAAGGTCTGTGTTAGACACTGGGGATATAACAGTGATAAAATAAAATCTATGCAATCCTGAAACTTACATTCTTGTGGTGAAAATAGACAATGAACAAGCAAGAAAATATTATTAGAAAATGAAAAGTGTTATGAAGAAAAATAAAATAGGGTACAGTGACATGGAAGCATGCAGAGAGTGGTAATTTTTAAATAATGTGGTCAAGTAAATATCACTGGTAAAATGTCATTTGCACAGAGATCTGAAACAAGCAAGTGAGTAGGCCTGTGGCTCCCTGGGGAAAGAACATTCCAGTTAGAGAGAACAGCAAAGTCCCACTGGGACTTATTGGTGTGTCTGAAAAACAGCAAGGAAGCCATATGGCTGGAGCTGGCTAATCGAAGAGGAGTGTGGTACAAGCTGAGGTAAGAGAGTAGCCACTGAAGTAGGAGGAGAACTAAAAATGTGTGGTGTCCCAGAAGTCAAGTGAAAAAAAAAAAAAGTATTCCAAGCAGGGAGTGATCAACTGTGTCAAATGCCACTGTTGGGTCAAATAAAATGAGAACAGAAAAGTGACCATAAGATTTAACACTGAGGAAATACTATTGACCGTGATAAGAACCATTCTGGTGGAGTGATGGGGGCAAAAGCCTGATTGGAGATGATTCAAGAGAGAATAGGAGGAGAGAAACTGGAGGTAAGAAGCAGAGACAACTCTAGAATGTTCACTCTGAGGAGAAAGAGAAATGGGACTGTAACTCACGTGAACAGAACAGTTTTGGTTTTTCTTAACATTGGAAATGTTAGGTAAGAGAAAAATTGCTGATGTCACAGAAGGAGGGGGAAATTAGACTAGAGTGATGACCTTGATTAGGCCAAAAGGAACAGGATCTAGGACTCAAGTGGAGGGGTCTTTCAGTGGAATTACACAGTCTGTACATAGTAACAAGAGGGAAGGCAGGGTATGCAGACACAGATATAAGTGAGTTTGTAGATATATTGGTGGGAGTATGTGATTGTTATTTTCTGATGGTTTCTCTTCTCTTAGTGAAGTAGGAAGTAAGGTCAACATCTGAGAATGAGGAAGGGAAGGAGTGCTGGAATTTTGACGACAGGGAAGATATAAAACAGCCATGCAGGAGAAATCGAGAATGACTGGATGAAGGAAACGAAGTGTTAAAGGGTAGTAGTAAGGGCTCACTTGAGGTTAGAGGTTGTGAATCTAAAGTGAAACTAGTCAGCATGCTGGGGCAGGTTTGGAATAGACACAGTAGAATGTAATCAAGATTAAGTGTCTGTCATTCAAATAAGATGATAGCAAGAGAGACAAAGGCTAGGGCACACGCAAAAGAGTGAATATAATGATGGACATAGAAATTACAAAGAAGAAAGTAAAGACACTAGGGGACTGAGAAACAGTACTCTACATTTTGGCACATAATTTTTGTCTTGTTACTTTTGTCACATAGGGGCTCAAATGTTTTTGTTCCTGTTAACAAGTAGGAGGGTACCAGGGACCTTGGAGCAGTGTCCTCCCAATTGTATTTCTCAGAACCACTAGCCCCTCACCACCATCTCTGCGAGTGAAATAACAAAATTTAGAAAACCCTGTGTCCCCATCCCTCTTTTGGAAATGCACTTACCTGTTAATATATTAAGGGCTCTGAATATTCTTGCAGTTAGGAAACCACATTTAACTAATCCAGTGGTTTAAAACTTTGCTTGTTCCTGGGGCTCTTGTGTATACTATCAACATCCATCCCCAGGGACTAATATTCCCTGGACAACACTTTGATAAATAGTTAACTTAGGAAGCACTCTGGGGATTGGAAGCTGGGTTTTAGGCCAAAACATCACTGTAGCCTTTCTCCAAGGCAGGGTATGTGGCAGGAATGCATGCCCTCCCCAGACCATCTCACTGTGCTGCAGCTGGGGTTCAGTCCCGTTTCCCTCCAGCCAAATAAACCCAATATTGTCAACACAGAAATGCAGCTGATTCCCTAGTTTTAATTCAGCTGCAGTTCTCTGATGTTATATCGTCAATAATTCAAGAGATATTATTGTGACTGATGCACTGGAAGCAGCATGAACATTTATTAACTGCTTCCTTGCATTAAGCACTGTGCTGGGCATTTCACATAATTTTCTCATTCCTTTAAAAACAATATGATGAGAAAGTACCTGGTATTTAAAAAATCCAGGGAAATTACAGGCAACCAGTCTTCTTCAAAAACTTGTTTCCTGGAAGAAGGGAAATAAGCTTAGATTTTAACAAGGAATGTGTTTGCCATGAACAGATTTGAAACCCCAGGAACATTCATAGAATCAGAATGTTGGAACTGAGAGAGACCTTAGAGATCAATTTAAGATATTAGGAAGAGATTATTGCATTCTTTCGAACGCTATTACGTAAATTGTCTCAGGAGATAGGGATTAACAAATCTTGCCATAATTGCTTTGATTTAAATCAAGCCAAATAAAATGATATTGTCACATGAACTAAAGCCTACAAATCATTCTGTAAGAATGCCATATTGTAATTGGTTATTGGCTGGAACCGCAAAGGAACATTTGGATTTTAATTTGTATTTCAACATTGCAGAAGCCTGATTTCACCAGAATGCAGTGGTTTTCAAACCTGAATAGATATCACAATTATTCCAGGTATCTGTTTTGAAACACATCTAGACCCCACCTTCAGAATTCAGTAAGCCTGATATAATGGCTGGGAAATTGGCACTTTTAACAAGCTCCGTGGGTGGCACTCAGTGGTACACTGCTATGAGTGGTGGCCACAGACTAAACACAATCTCAGAAATACATTCTTAGGAATTTTCTCTTCCTAATAAGCTGTGAGCAGGCCAATGTCAAGTAGTTAGCTGGGGCAGTTGCCCTGCAAAAAAGCTGATTTAGAGACATAGAAGTCTTTACTGTTTCTGGATCCACACTTTTCTACAGAATCTCATCTTAGTGTGACAATGAACTCTTAAAGACATGTTCTTCCCTTTGACTTGATGATGGGGACTTCAGGTTTCTGGTCTACAGAACTGTTAGAGAATATATTTCTGTTGTTTAAAGCTACCAAGTTTGTGGTAATTTTTTTATGGCAGCCTCAGGAAGCTAATGTGACTCATTTAGTTTTATGAGCCTGGGTAAGTCACACAACCTCCCTGAGCCTCAGTTCCCCCATCTGAAATGGGAGCTAATAATACAACCCTGTGAGACCATAGGATTAATGTGAAGATTAAATATGATGATTTATATAAAGTACTTGACTCAGAGTAGGTGTTATATGGTGGCTGTTGTTACTGCTGTGTGCAAACATTAGCAGACAGTGTGGGATGGTCTGAAAAGGTTGGAGTCATATAGTTTATGCAGACTGATGCAACCATCGATCCCCTATCAGAAAAAACAATAAATATATCAGCAGGTCAGGACAGGCATGGAGTGGGAAAAACAACTCTTTCTAATGAGTTTTACTCTTGTTTCTATAATAGTCAAATAGCTTATTTACACATTTCAAAATATAGTAACTCCCTTCCTAGTTTTGATGGACTTCCTGAACCATAGGACTTACAAGGCTACAGCAGTGTTTTCTGCTGGTTACATTTTGAAACATCACCACTTAATGACATATAGGGGAATCTTTTATCTCACTAGTAAACAATTTTTTTGTGCATGTAAACAGCTAATCCCATTTCTTTAGTGGGCAACTTTCATGTAAGTTTAAGTCCCTAAAAGTATCATTTTTATATGCTAAATGTTGACCTGACTGAATTCTACAGTTGGGGGCACCTCTTCCTCTCACTCTGTAGCCCTCTGTCTTCATTTTTTCAGAACCCTTTGAGTTTATAGATCTGTCCACTTTGTCACCAAACTGTAAACAGAAAATTCTTTGTTTTCTGCATCTGACAGCCTCGACTTCCATCTAAACAACCCCGACCAGTGTTACCTCTGGGAGGTCAGGGAGATTCATCTATGTAGGTACTGCCTAGTGTACTGCATGGCATATGGTAAATAACTGTTAAGGTAGGGAAAACAATGGCTAAATCTTGTCCCTGGAGTCAGGCAGACCCAGGTTCAAACTCAAGCTCCCCTTTTTGCTAGCTGTAGGGCCTTGAGCAAATCACTTAAGCTTTTGGAACCTTAGTTCCCTCATCTGAAAAATGATGATAATAATAGTACCTACCTCTTAAGTGTTTTATAAGAATTAAATGAGTTAATATATTTAAAACCTTCAGCACAGTAACACAACATAGTAAATGCTTGGTAACTGTTAGCCATGTGTGAAGAACTGTATGGAATAGTGAATGAGTGAATGTACATTTTCAACAGGAAGGCATATAACACCAGGAAACTATTAGCACCTATAAGAGACCCAGGGAAGGATGAGTGAATAGCGAGTAAGAGCTGGTAAATACTTTATTTATCATATCTCTTACCATGTGATTCCTACTACTGGGAGTACTTGAAAGCCGAAGTTTATCAGAACAAACCATTCACATCAAATGCACAGAAGGAAAACAACATTTCATATCATTACAGTAACAGTTGCTTAACTTCAGAAAGTACTTCAAAATATGATAAAGTGTTGAAAAGTGTAGAGTTGTTAATAGAAGCTGTTACTAGCATTGTTTTAAATTAATTAAAAATACTGATTTTCTGGTTTTAATACAGTTTTTGAGTTATTGTTAGTAGAGAGAGCTTAAGTGAGGAGGATTGCAGAGGCAACTGACCACATTAAAGGAGGTGAGATGAAATTTCACACATGAAGAGAGTTGCACAGGCAATAAAAGTAACTTTTACATCATGTGACCCAGATGATGGGGCAAGGAAGGAAGAAGGAAGCTATTACTCAAAAGTCTGCACCACAAATGGCTGTATTATAGTTCTTATCATTCACTCCTCCAGTCCTCCACTGATTCATTCCTTCAACAAAAATATATTAGGTACCGACTATATGCTAGGCATTGGTCTGGATGTTAGGAACATAGCAGTCAACAAAAATTCTTGTCCTCCTGGAACTTACATGCTACTAGGGATCAACACACTGTAGCTCACAGGCAAAATCTGCCCTCTCATCTGTTTTGGTAAAACAGTTATACTGGAATTTTGCCATGCTCCTTATTTTATGTACCATCGTAGAAGCTGTTACTAGCATAGTCACTAGCATAGGTGACTGCTTTTGTGTAACAACAATGGAGTTCAGTAGTTGTGTCAGAAACTGTCTGGCCCACAAAACCTCAAATGTTTACTATCCAGCCATTTACAGAAAAAGTTTGCCAGCCCTTATGCTAGCAGGAGACATACAGTTAAAAAATAGGTAATATATAATGTCAAATAGTATTCAGAGTATTAAAAAATAAGACACAGAAGGCAGGTATAGAGTGAGAAGGGGGAACTTACAACTTTGAAATGGCAGCCAGAGTACTTCTCACAAATAGGGGGCATTTGATCTGATAACCTGAAGGAGGTGAGCAAGTGAATTATTTTGATATTTGGATTGTATACAGCATTGTGGGGCACTGTAAGTAGTTTTCCTGTTACTATGTGTAAGATGGGAACTTATTGGAGGAGCTTTTTGTAAGATTTTTGTTTATTTTTAGAGAGAGGAATGAGAGGGAGGAAGAGAGGAAGAGAAACACCTATGTGTGCTTGCCTCTTGCACGTCCTCCACTGGGTACCTGGCCCACAACCCAGGCATGTGCCCTGACTGGGAATCGAACCAGTGACCCTTTGGTTCACAGGCTAGTGCTCAATCCACTGAGCCTCACCAGTCAGGGCTATTGGAGGAGTTTTGAGCAGAGGAGTGACATGATCTAACTTTCATGTTAATAAAATTAGTCTGGACTTCAAATCAGTAAGGGAGTAACAGACTTGGGTGAGGGTGGTAAGGACACAGAAAAAAGAAGAGCCTGGAAGCCTAGTGCAATATACCAGGAGGCAGATCATTGTGCCTTAAACCAGATAATAAAAAGTAGTTGGATTGTAGGTGTATTTCAAAGGTAGAACCAACTAGATTTGCTCATAGAATAAATGTAGAATGTGAGGGAAAGAGAAGAATGAAGAATTGATTCCAAGGTCTTCTGCCTGAGCAACTGAAAGAGTGAAGTTACCATAGTAAGATAGGAAAGACAGTTAGGAGCAGGTTTGACCAGTGGTACAGGCTTTGGTGGGGGTTTGAACTGGAGTGATGAACTAAGAGTTAAGTTTTGGATGTGTTGCTAGAGGGGAGGGGATTTGGGGAACTGGGTGAAAAGGGTGAGGGGATTAAGCAGTACAGACTGGTAGTTGTGGAATAGTCATGGGGATATAAAGTACAGCATAGGAAATATAGTCAATAATATTGCAATAACCATGTATGGTGCCAGGTGGGTACTGGAAATATAAGGGGGACCACTGTGTAAAGTATATGATTGTCTAACCACTATGTTGTACACCTGAAACTAATACAAAATAATACTGAATGTAAACTGTAATTTTAAAAAATTGTTTTAAATATATAAATAAATAAAAACATTAAGATGTCTAATAGGCATTCAAGTTGATATGTCAAACTGGCAGTTGGATATAAAGCATGGAGGGGTCCAGGCTAGAGATACACATTTGGCAGTCATCAGCATGTAGATAGTATTTGAAGCCATGAGAATGGAAGCATCACCAAGAAGACAGAGAATAGAAGAGATCTAAGTTTTCAAGCCTTCCTCTGCCTCTCAACTCCAGATTCAGTCCATGACAGTATCTTAGCAATCCTTCCTTTATATCTTACTCCAACATTTTATTTCCAGTTTCTCTGCTACTACACTAGTCCAGGATCTCAATCTGTCTCACATGGCCTTTTGCAATAGCCTCCCAACTGATTTCCTTGCCTTTAAATGTCAACTTGAAACTCATCATCTCATCTGTCCCTCCATCCCAAAATTCTTTCTACTTCTCTCGGGCTCCCCATCTTAAATAATGGCACCACCTGTCACACCTATTTGTTTAAGTTTGAAACATGAAAATCATCCTTGTCTCCTCCATCTCCCTTACATTCTACATGCAATGCACTACCAAAACCCTGTCTTGTATACCTCCAAAATATAACTCAATTCTTCCAACTATAGTCAAAAATGCCATCATCTTTCACATGGAGAATTGTAAGAGCCTCCTAATTTTTCTTTCCCTCCAATCTATCCTTCAGACTGTTGTCAGTGGGCTCTTTCTAAAACAATATTATTTGGGCTTTGCCTACCTATTTATAGGTCCACAGAATAAAACTCAAAGACTTTTCATCATATGGCATAACTTTTCTCTCTATTGGTATCTACCATGATTCTTCTGGGATTTTACTCCATTTCAGGCTTGTAACTTTGTTGATGGTCTTTAGACCCACCATCACCAGTGTGCCCCAGTACCTTACTGCAGGCCTTCCTAAGGGTATTGTTGTACAACAGTCTAAGGCTATGAACCCTGAGCCAGATACAGTGCAATTGAAACTCCTAGGCCACTTGCTTCTAGGCTGAAGCTGCTTCCTCTATTCACTCCAATGGGCTTTATGTCCTTTACAAATACTATGTTTTTGTGTGTGTGCCATGATATGATAAGGGTTGAGAAGCACTGACACTGCACATAATTTCCCAAGCCTAGAAAGTGCTGCTCCATCCTCTTCTCTAAGTTCTAAGTGCACTTTTATGCCAAGTTCAACACCTACCTTCTTGATAACACCTACCTGTCTTTGATGCTGCATACTCACCTTCAAAATTGCTGTATGATCTAACTAGACCTCTTCTTTGTCCCTTAGTATTTCTAACTCTGTTATTCAATTTTTTATAGTGACACCTTATTTCAACTGTTTTCAGATCCTTAAGAGCAAGGATTTTTATACCAATCTTCCTTCCCACACACTGCCTTAGCATATACTAGGCACTTAAAAGATCATTGTAATATGAATGAGTGGACAAATAGATAAATGAATGAGTGAATGGATTTGTAAAACTCATCAAATGGTATAATGGAAAAGACCATTGGATTAAGAGTCCAAGAACCTGGATTCTAGTCCACATTGCCACTAGATGGTTGTATGAGACATTAGGCAAGTTGTTTGCTTTGGTTCCTTCATTCACAGAACAGGAACAATACTTTCCATCCTCACTTCCAAGTTGAGATGAGATAATTTATAGAAAAAATATTTGGCAGGTGAAAAGCACATGTAGTTCATGAGTAGTGCCAAAAAGAAGCAGAGTGGAAGATGAAGAAAGAGCTTGTGAAGCACACTGAAGAAATTTGTGGGTGGGGGAAAAGCCAATAATGGGGTAGGGAAAATTTGCTGGCAAAGTAAACTTGCCCATGAATGGTTGAAAAGGAGTGGCAAGCACAAGAGACAGAAAAATCAAAGTTCCCTGTTGAGAGGCAACATAGATACAGACTGCTTAGATACAGCCATTAGATACTGATTGCTTAGGTTCAGAGCCTGGTTCTGGCATTTACCACCTGTGTTACCTTGGACAAGTTACTTAACATCTCTGAACTTGAGTTTACTCATCTATCATATGTGAATAATAACAGTACGTATTTCCAGGGACTTGTGAGACTTAAATGAAGTAATGTTTGTAAAGTGCTTAGAGGAGTATTGACCAGTGCTTTGCATGTAGTGCACTGTAGAAGGGTGGGTTAGATAAAGCAATGGCCTTGCTTCTCCTTACCAAGCAGTACTTCAACACCCATGGCTAGGACTTCATCATTCAACCTGAAAGCTGAGCCCACAGAAGCTTAGGGTTGCTCCCCAATGGGCATGTCTGCTTCCTGCGTTCCAGCACCCATTCCTCTAAGCCTCGCCTGTTTCACTGTTCATAGGATACTGGCTATTTTCACTAGGTTTCCAGCCTACATGGTTTCTTCCCTGTTCTTCAGCCTTTTTTCAAAGCCCAATAGGATTTGTTGTGAGGGAAGACTGGAGTAGATTCATAAGCTCCCGAAAGTAAATAGAATAAGAAGAGTGTAATCTTTAAGAATAATGGCTTGGCAATCAAGCTAATGTGAGTTTGAATCAGGGTTCTACAAATAACTAACTGGATGACCTTGGACAAGTCAACCTCACTGAGCCTATGCCTTCATTTGTCGAATAAGCCTCACAGGTTGTTGTCAGTATCAAATGAGAAAATGGATGTGAAGCATTCAGCACAGGGCCTGGCACATGGTACACATTCAAAAAGTATTAATTCTTATCATTAATAATTCCTAGAATTATGGGTCTCAAATTTCCCAGCTCTAGAATGTAATTTAATAGCACTAAGCTCCCATCCACTATTGCTCTGTCATCCCAATTTCCTCCTTTCAAACTAAAATGGTGCAAAAAGTTCTCTTGGCACCAATAAGTTGAGAACACTCTCTCTTCATTTTATACTTCACTTGAGGTTTATGCCCAGTTCAAAACAATTATGGACAAAAAAAACAGAAATTCTAACTATACTACAGATTTCAATATGTCTGCAGCCTCATTTGTTTATAGTTATTTATTTTTCTAGAGCAAGGCAAATAAAAAAATGGGACTACATCAAACTAAAAATCTTTTGCACAGCAAATGAAACCATCAACAAAATAAAAAGGAAATGCACTGTATAGGAGAATATATTTGCCAATGATACATCTGATAAGAGGTTAATAACCAAATTTATAAAGAACTTACACAATTCAACACCAGGAAGACACACAATTCAATTAAAAAACAGGGAAAGGGCTAAGTGAAATAAGCCAGGCAATGAAAGACAAATACCATATGATCTCACCTTTAACAGGAACCTAGACAACAAAACAAAGAAACAAGTAAAATATAACAAAGGACACTGAAATGGAGGATGGGATGTCAGTGACCAGAGGGGAGAGGGGAGGGAATTTCAGGGGAGAAGGGAAGGGTT
>JAPYXV010004275.1:0-11502 GCA_028533065.1 Trachops cirrhosus
CACTGTGTTTAGAATTTGACATGAGCACATTTTTAGTGACTGATACTGAAGTTACATAGGGCCAATTAACAGTTTTAAATCCTAGTATAGAAACATTCCCGAATAATATCGGTCATTCCATCAAAGGTAAGGAAGAAGGATTTCTTCCCAGTATCTTATTTTCACCCTTGATAAAATCTTTTATAAAAATGTATTAATGTTGATAACAATAATTATCTCATTAACTTCTGTATCCTCAGTTCATAGAAATATACATCACCTAGTAGGTGGTTAATATATTTATTTCAAGTTAGTGACTGATTTTGAAATTTAATAAAATATTAAATTAAAGCATTTTCGTTTTGCTCTCTAAGGCTCAGAAATATTTTTTATGAACCTATTAATGTGTTCGTTGTCATAAAACACTGAATAATTGTTTTTCCTTAACAACAGAACAGCAGAGGTAGATGAGTTCATTATTCATTAAGCAAACAATGATATTATGGTTTTAGGTTTCCTTCTCTTTCATATTCCACTTATGTTGCAAAGGATCCAAGCAACATTTTCAATGAATTAAGACATCTAAGTAAAGAAATGGAGAGGGATTCTAGTTTTGGATCAATGGCGGGGAAAGTGGGTGCCTGGTATTTACACATCTATGGAGGAAGGTAGCCACTCCCAGAGAGGACAAAGGGTGAGAAGCGGGCTCTTTGTAAGCAAGCAACAGCACCTGCTGCTGTCTTCACCTATTTTGTGTATAAAAGCAATTACTTACAAAGGTACGTTTTTGCTCCTGAAGATAACATATATCTAACAAGCACACGCATACACATACATTTGTAATATATCTAGAGATGTATAAAATGAGATACCAGATTATTTATTTAAGTATGTGTCATTAGTACAGAATATAATATGGCATGTACAGTACTAGGCAAAGAGAGGCCCATACATTTGCTTGAGAGACAGAGCCAACAAGATGGGATCTAAGAGAGCCTTTAGAGGAAAGCCCTTGTAAAAACTGGGAAAAACACTTTGGGAAGAAAGAAGAAAATAATGCAATAACAGGAAAAATATCTGAAATTTCTCCCTTCCTGTAAAGAACCTGGTGACTTCTGGTGTTCGATGGGTGACATATTCTGCAGGTCCTAGAAGGGAATGGATTGGTCTATTTTTTGGAAGCAAAGCCAGTACCAGAGCTAGGGAGCAAATATCAGATATCTGAGGACAGATACTAGAAATGTAGAGAAGAACACAAAAAAGACATAAATGCCATATATTGAATCATTAGAAATAAATGTTTGAGTTAATACCCATAAGACCTTCTACCTAAATACTTATGTATTTCGACTGTTTGAGATACTATATTAAATGAGCCATATATAACACTTATTCCTGAGTTTTCTCTTCAGCCTATTGACAGATCAATTCTGCATCTAGCTTATATAGGATTTGATCTATTTTTTCAGTTTTTAATTATGTTAAGGGTCTCCAAGACCATCCTGAGGCTTCATGATTCACTGGAATGACTCACAGGTTTTAGAAAAGCTGTTATACTCATGGTTACAGTTTCTTACAGCAGAAACATACACATTAACCCCAATCAGCAAAGGGAAAAGAGCATGGGATGTATCTGAAGGGAAAGCAGGCATGCGCTTCCAAGTGCCCATTCTCCAAGGAGTCTCCCAGATGCACTTACTTTTCTCAGTAACAACACAGGGCAATATGTGTGATGTGTTGCCAACTGGGACAGCTCATCTGAGCCTTGATGTTTTTAGTTTTGTTGTAAGGTCACTCATGTAAGTG
This sequence comes from Trachops cirrhosus, assembly GCA_028533065.1. Lineage (NCBI taxonomy): Eukaryota > Metazoa > Chordata > Mammalia > Chiroptera > Phyllostomidae > Trachops > Trachops cirrhosus. Next base: position 1,786 of record JAPYXV010004275.1, read on the forward strand.
TGAAGCACGTATGGGACTGACTTCAGCTACGCAGACTCCAGGCCTCAGAACACAAATAGGCATTCACCATAAATTACATCATTAGCATAAAATATTTAGTCAAACTGGTACATGTGGCTCAAGACCTCAGGCACAGAAATACACTCTTATTAAGCAGAATATTCTGTAAATCTGGAGCTTAGCTCTCAGGAGACGGTAAAAGACCAGTGGTGAAAACTGGCTTTCTGGGGGGATATGCAAAATTTAAGAAACCCAGCCCTGCTGAATTAACCTTTTTCTTCATAGTCCACTGCCCTCCTCCCCTCCCCCATCTCATGGCCTAGGTTCTCTTTCAGTAAAATGATCATTTTTTAGGCATCCATCTTTAGTAAAGCATTTATATTACATATACAGGAATAGTATCAATATGAATATGGCTAGCATCGGGGGAGCCAGTGTGGGCAAGGGACACATTTAAAGAAACAACTATTCATTATATAAAGCCATTAATATATTTTTATATTTTATACTAATTTGATTACATGATCTATAGTTATTTGTACCTTAAGATAAACTTGTGCAGAACTACAAAGCATTGAAATCAACTGATGGGTAGTTAAATCAGTTTTGTCCCAGGCTAGTCCTTTTCCATCAGTATCACATCTTGAGGAAGCTTTGACTTGGCTTTCCAATACATCTGATCATTCATATCAGAATTCAATATAAATAATTTGCATGAGGTACCTGAATCTTGCCAACAATGCCAATGTTACACCATATAACAGTATGCTGATGCTAAATGTCAATGCAGAAGAAATAAGTAAAGATTTCAAAGGTATTTTTGAACAAATACCTGTGTTGTCTTCCCAACAAAATTGACTTTTCTCCACATATCAGATATTATTTTGGACAGATGTCATTACAATTGGATACAATTCAGTTATTTCTGGGTCTGAGTTGAGGACAAACTAGTCACCAGTCCTTAGTTTCCAGTTTTATACTGGGAGCTGTTCCATTGCATGCTGTAGTACAGCCCATCTCTGACTGCTGCAGCTCCCCCACACCTTCTCACTGCATAAACCCTGGTGGCCACTTCAGGCAAGTGCACCGGGATGTCCGCTGGCTGTCCCAGTCACTTTTCAAACTGTAAATAAGTTCTAATGGGCTTGACACATACCCCACCTGAATGTGCCTGTTAAATGACCTTTGGATTTTAATAGGTCAATGATAGTGTCCCTTTAAGAATCTATTTTTGCACTCCCTCTATGCCTGACCAAGTCCTGGCCAGGATAGGCCACTGGTTACCACTCAAACATCAGAGCTCTCATATGTATTCAATCATTCCATCACTGAAATTCAGTTCCCTGAACTAATTTGTCTGTTCTCTTCTTCAGTCAGAGTTTTCTATTAGTTGGTAGTGATGTGTGGAGTTCAAAACAGAATGCTGTCCATCTACTTTGGAACTTCCATCTATAAACCTGTAGTGTCCTCTTGGTCAATTGAGTGCTTTGTGTTGTCATTTGGTTACAAAATGACTTCTGCAGGTGGGTGGAGGCAGGGAGGGATGGCCCTGCCTCCACATGGTCCTGCACCTTTCTCATGTCAGGCAACCTCCAGGTTCTTCATGCATACAGGAAAAATTTCAAGACATGAGTCCAGGTGAAAGTGAGAGTACATTTATTAAAGCTTGGGACAGTGAGACAAAGGAAGGGTCCCTGGAGACAGAATCAGGGGGTAAACTTGGAATGGCAGACTGATGACCATTGATCCCCCAGGTGCAAATCTCAGCCTGGACCCTGCAGCTAGGACAGAAAAAGCAAAGTACATGGCTGAGAAAAGGAGAGTGTGGGTGTGCCCAAAGACGAGTGTGTGCTTTCATTCTCTGTCCTGAGGGTTTTATCTACCATATTTTGCTATGTACAACATGCACTTTTTTGCCCAAGTTTTTGAGGGAAAAATATGGATAAGCGTTATACATGGGTATAATGATTATATATCACAGATATAATAATCCTGTGTATAATGAGCACAAAAATGTGGATGGTCATCATACACAGGAGTATATTATACCCGGAAAATTATGGGATTTTCTATAGGTGGGACTTTTAAGGGAGGTCTCAAGGGAGGGCCTGAAAAGAATATTTATTAGATTTCCAGGAGGGGGCGTTTAGTATGTTGATGAATTAAAATGAGCATCTACTGGGGTCTAGAGTAATTTTCTGTTTAGTTTTACCTTTACCTTGGATTAATCTGTCTCTAATTAGTTTTTTTTTGTTGTTACCTTCCTGAATAAGGTGATTGAAACCACATGCTCTTATAGATCTTTGGTTAGAAAGGATAGAGTCTTGTAATTTATGAGCTGGCTATTAATTGCTTGGCTGTTCTGGCTGTTTTTTCAGTTGTTTGTCTTATATTCCTTATTCCATTTGCCAGGGAATTTTCCTGGATTCTTACTAAACTACCTCAATTTGAGACCTGTTCATAGGGTACCACACCTGTGGCAATACCATCTTGCAGTTTACTGAGGTGGCTGAGAGTCAACCTTAGAGAGAAAGAGGCTACCTACTCATGAATATGAGTACCTCCCTGCATCCTCTCAGTTGTATTGTTTGGAAGTTTTCTGGTTCAAAATCGCAGTATTTTCTGTTGGGCAGAAGTTTCCATCTGCATAAATCTAAGTGTATGTTACAGATACTTCCAAATCAAATTGGAGAGGGGACATAAGGGCTGGAAGGCATGAAATGAGACACCACTTTTTGCAATTCAGATATAGGCTGCTGTTGGTCGGGGGCCCATTCAAAATGGCTTTCTGGTATTTTTTGTACATAGCACCTGCCAATATTCCCAGATGTGGAATATGAATCCTCCCCAAACCAAACAAGTCATCCAGGCACCATGCTTTAGTTACAGGGGTAGGTAGACAATAACAGCAGTTTGTTTTCAGTTGCCTGCGGAAGGTCACAGGTAGCTTCTGTCCAAGTTATTCATAAGAATTTCCATTTGGATCTTTTGTTAGATTTATTAACAAGCATCTGCTAGTCTTGTGTGTCACCATTGAATTTAAGTTAGTCCTAGCTTCTTTTTCAGCTTCTGAAAATCTTCAGCTATGTCATCAATGTAGGGTATTATCCTACTGGAGACTGCATCAGTCCCTTCTAACCAAATCACTATAGAAAGCCGGGGAATTCAAATTATATTGGGGCAATAGAATAAATGAAAATTATGATACTTTTAATGCAAAGACACACTGCCTTCTTTTCTGAGACTGAGATAAAGATAAAGCATTTGCAAGATCAATCACTAAGGGTGGCACTTCTTTATGATATTTTGTTGTTCTCTTGTTAAAAACCATATCAGAATTTATTGACACTAGATATGGAGCACTTTATTCAAGCTTTGTTTGTAATCTGCTGTTGGTCTTCATGGGCCCGCTATATTTTTCATGGGCCACACTGAACTATTGTACAGAGTATTAGTTGGAACCAGCATGTAAAACTATCACTTTAGAAAGATGTAGTCAATGATCATCATGAGAGTAAGAACATTGTAAAGGGCAAGTACAAACAGGAAAACTTTTAGACTTTCAATTTATACTGTAATATGTATTGTGATATCTTTGATAAATAAACACATTGGAATCTAATAAACTAGAAACAATCACAGTGTAGGTATTTGGGTGTTAATCTCTTACAAGTACCTAAATATGCTCCTGATAAATATATAATACATAAATATGTTCCTAATAACTATAAACATTGAATCATATTCATTATTTTTACTTGTACAGTGGAACTTTTGTTTTCAAATTTAATTCATTCTGGAAGACTGTTTGAGAAATTATTTGTTCAAAACTGAATTATTAGAAATATTATATCAGCATAAAAGGGTTCTTGAGTCAAGAACCAAAGTTTTGTTTGACAACTGAGGTATTTTTTCCATGAACAACTTGGTCAAGAACTGAATTGTTTGAAACAGGAGACTTTTAAGAATCGAAGTTTGACTGTACATGGAATGACTAAAATTATTTGTTATAATTTGTCAGGAATTTTAAGATTATCAATTGTAAATCCAATAAATGAAAGATTACTTACAATAAAATGTTGATAATATTAAATATAACTAGTTATTTCAACTGTGCTTTATTTTATAAGTTGAAGGAACAAGGATTTTTTTCAAGTGTAGTCATTTTAAGAAGTCCAATTAAGTGTATTTTGAAAAGAAAGTTTACCAGTAGGAGAAAAACAACTACCATATGATTTTACTCATATGTGGAATCTAAGGAACAAACTGACCTTATAAGCAAAACAGAGGCAGACTCATAAACAGAGAGCAAGCTGACAGCTCTGGAGGTGGTAGTTAGTGGCGGGTAGTGTTGGGGATGGAGCAATCGAGCAAAAAGAAAAGAACTCATGGACTCCTACAACAGTCTGGTGATTGCAGGGGGAAGGACCGGGCAGAGGTGGAAGAGGATATGGGGGAATAAATGGTAATGGAAAAAATACAATAAAATGAAGTATTAAAAAATAAATAAAAGGCAGTTTAACAGGTTTTCTTTTTTTTTAATTCTGGATGAGTGGCCTGAATCTGGGACAAACAAAAAAAAGTAGGTTTGTTACCCTGGTGTAGCTCAGTGAATTGAGTGCAGGCTGCGAATCAAAACATCACAGGTTCGATTCCCAGTCAGGGCACATGCCTGGGCTGTGGGCCAGGTCCCCAGTGGGGACCACATAAGAGGCAACCACACATTGATGTTTCTCTCTCTCTCCTTCTCCCTCCCCACTCCTCACTAAAAATAAATAAATAATATCTTTAAAAAAATAAAGGAGGTTTCTCAAAGAAGACAAATACAAACAAAAATCGTATTTTTCTTTTTTTAAAGATTTTATTATTTACTTTTAGAAAGGGAAAGGGAGGGAGAAATAGAAGGAGAGAAACATCAATGTGTAGTTTCCTCTCATGCGTCCCCTACTGGGGACATGGCCCACAACCCAGGCATTTACCATCACTGGGAATTATCAAACATGATAATCTTACCATGTTTGGTTCTCAGGCCCATGCCCAATTCCTGAGCTAAACCAGCCAGGGCAAAAAGTCTTATTTTTCAAAGTCAAGGTGGTATACTTAATATTTTGACAATGTACAACAATAACTAAAAATCTATATTAGAAAATATCCTATTTTCAAAATTAGGAAGAACTCTAACAATGAAAGTTTAGATTACATATAACAGAAAATCTTGGTCCTAAGAAGTAATCTTTATAATGATAATTTTATAAAAAGGAAACCAAAATTCTAGTTGCACTTTTTAATATATCTGTGATGTAAAAACTTACAGTTTAGGATCTATATAAGTCCTTTTTTATTAATATGTGCACTAACATTACACCAATTAAGTCATCATATTTAAGTATCCCAAACACAAATTGCACATTCCTCCTAAAATTTATATTTACAATATGTCCTCAAATTTGTTTTTAAATTTCTATTTCGTAAACCTCCAAATTTATCTTAATATACATTATATGTATATGTTTAAACTAAACATACAAAATGTATAAACATGTAAATAATAACAATCATTTAAATTCTGCTTAAAAATGGAATAAACTTTAAAGTATAGTAAATAAAATGATGAAAATATGCATATTTATACCTTGATTTACATCTTAAAAGATTATAACCATTTTCTTAAAAAGCCAAAAGACAAAAATACTTATTATCTGTCTTCATTTTTAAATTTAATCATTGTAATGAGTTATAGTTGAGCAATTTATACTAATTACTGCTTTTAATCAAAATAATCAATTTTTGTAGTTTCTTTCTTTGTTTTTTTTGTACAGAAGCACACGTTTATATCAGCATATGTACCACTTAAAAATTCCAAAGTAAATACATGTAAAGCACTACTTAAATTGCACATCTTGTTATTCTGTAGTCTGTCTATATATATTAAAAAACAGGAACAGAACTAATGTATAGTTATGTTTAGTAACTGATGTTTTATATTTATTTTGTCTGGAAATTATCTAGACATCCAAATACTATATGTTAATTCAGTTTAATATTAAAATAATGTTTAAATATCTAGAAGTTATAATTTAATGCAACAAATCAGTTCCTTATGATGATATCATTAAAATAATTTACAATAGTAAAATCTTTCCAAAGGATCTCAATACAATCTTATTTGGTTACACATGCTCATAGAATTAATGTAGGTGTAATATGAAGTTTAAATCATAAATAATACAATCTTGTCTTAACTCAAATATCATTAGAAAATTATTTTTATATGGTGAAGACATTAGGAAGAGGACAAAAGGTATTTTATAAGTTAAAATATAACCATTCTAATTTTCTAGCATCAACTTATTATCAGGAAGATTATATGAAGCATTTTTAACATATAATGATTCTCTATTATTCTCTATTATTCTTTCTTATTGAGAGAGTAATATGATTCTCTATTATTATTCTCTATAAAATCTCTATTATTCATATGCCAGAAGATTCTAATTCTTCAATTCATCCTAAAAGTTTAAAGTGTATAGTTTTTCTTGTTATATAGGAACCAGAGCTATTTTCCAGACTCACAATTGATTTTTTTTACTAAGTTCTAGTTTAACAAGGAAAAAACTTACAAAGGAAGCACAATAAGTTTAATTTTTTAATGTATATTATTTACCATTTAACTTGACTAAATATTCCTAGAGTATAAACACAATTAAAAAAGACAGAGAGAGGAGAGAGAGAAAGTTCTTGCTTATGATGAAGTAATCTCCATAGTTTACCTAGCGAAGGAAAAAAGATGGAGCAGAAGGGAAAGGATCACTGAAACAGAGTCACCTTCAGTTAAATATGAAATTATTACTGTAAGTGATTTAATTCTAGTCATTCTGCAAGGAGAGAAGTTGGTATTTGTGTAGAAAAATATATTTCAAAACATGTGCCTATACAAGAAAAGGAAGCACTGTTCTTTATTTAAATAATAACTTGCCTTCTTAGGAATTTCATTAAGTGGTAAATTAAGTCCTTACCTACTAAAGTAGATGATCTTTCCTTTTTAAATTATATTTTATTGATCATGCTATTACAATTGTCCTAATTTTTCTTCCTTTGCTCCCTTCCACCTGGAACCCCCCACTCCTTCAAGCAATCCCCACACCATTGTTCATGTCCATGGGCCATGTGTATAAGTCTTTGGTTGCTCCATTTCCTATACTGTACTATATATCCCCATGGCTATTCTGTAAGTACCTATTTGTACTTCTTAATCCCTCACATCTTCATCTATTCCTCCACACCTCTTCCCATCTGCTAACCAGCAAAACACTCTCTGTGTCCATGATTCTGTTCCTGTTCTTCTTGTCTGCTTAGTTTGTTTTTTAGATTCAGTTGTTGACAGGTATATATTTATTGCAGTTTTATTGTCCATAGTTTTGATTTTTTTTTCTTAAATAAGTCGCTTTAACATTTCATATAATAATGGTTTGGTGATGATGAACTCCTTAATTTTTTCTTGTCTGGGAAGCTCTATCTGCCCTTTGATTCTAAGTGATAGCTTTGCTGGGTAGAGCAATCTTGACTGTAGGTCTGACTGTAGGTCCTTGCTTTTCATGACTTTAAATGTTTTTTGCCAATCCCTTCTAGCCTGCAAAGATTCTTTTGAGAAATGAGCAGACAGTCTAATGAGAATTCTCCCATAGGAAACTAACTTCTTTTCTCTTGCTGTAAAGCAGATGACCTTTCTTTTAGACAGATAAGATAGAGACTATCCTCACAAAGTTCCCCAACATTACCTCCTCCCCAGTTTTTTTAAAAATTAATTTGACTCAAATCTTTTGTATGGCAAATGTTCTTGAAATGATAACTGTGATTTCAAATTTTTCTAAAACTTCATATGAAGAAAGCAGATGTTTGGACTTGTAGGGGAACTCATTCAGAGATGCAATATGTCTCTAGCAGTAAAGGCATCTGGAAAATGTTGGACTCCGTGTTTAACCTCCTGTGACTGTTCCATTCTCTACAGCCTCAGGTTAGCTGACTACCTGGAAAGCCAGAGTGCCACCCAATGATAAATGTCAGGCTCCAGAAGGAGGGTTAATGAATGTATAGAGTGTATGACATTATCTATTAACTTAGAAATGTATTGTTCTTTCTGGTGGTCTACCCATCATATAGTTTTACTATTTACCCTATAAAAAAGAGACTGTGCTGGTAGAGGGGTGGACAAGTCCCAGCCAGCCACCACTGGGAACAAGCAGCTGCCTTGCCCATGTATTTCAATTTCTCCTATTAAAGCTCTTATGACTTTGAGTAAGATTACATGTTAGTTCTTTGGAATCGATGCTGACTTTAGATTTTTGGGGCTTTCCCCCAGAAGGCCAGTACTGCCAAGTGGATTGGGAATATCTGATGCAAACTATACCAGTTTGTAGGGATAATACCTGTGCAACTTCTTATCCCTAGAAACTGGTCTAGACTGATCTCTAGAACCTGATTTGCACTGATGAAAACCAATAGGACAGGGGGTGTGGAGGTGAGGCAGTGTCAAAAATGTCCCCCACACCTTTAAGTAGAAAACTCATGACTTTATGATCAATTAATATAAGACAAAGGAGGCAAGAGCATACAATGGAGTAAAGATAGTATCTTCAATAAATGGTGGTGAGCCCTGGCTGGTGTGGCCCAGTAGATTGAGCGATGACCTGCGAACCAAAGGGTTGCTGATTTAATTCCCAGTTAGGACACATGCCTGGGTTGTGGGCCAGGTCCCAGTAAGAGGCACACAAGAGATACCACACATTGATGTTTCTCTTCTCTTTCTCCCTCCCTTCCCCTCTCTAAAAGTAAATAAATAAAATGTTTAAAAATAAATAAATAAATGGTGTTGGGAACATTGGACAGGTACATGATAAAAAATGAAGTTAGACCATAACTTATACCATACACAAGAATAAACTAAAAATGGATACAAGACTTAAATGTAAGTTGTGAAACCATACAAATCCTAGAAGAAAACATGGGCAGTAAAAATTTCTGCACAGCTAAAGAAACCACCAACAAAATGAAAGGGGAACTCACTGGATGGAAGAACATACATCTGATAAGGGGTTACTTTCCAAAAATATATTAAAGAACTATTATAACAACACCAGGAAGACAAATAATTGCATTAAGAAATGGACAAAGAACCTCAATAGACAATTCTCCAAAGAGGAAATACAGCTGGCCAACAGACATGTGAAAAAAAAATTCAGTGTTACTAATCATTAGAAAAACTGCAAATTAAAACCACAATAATATATCACCTCACACTTGCCAGAATGGCTATTGTCAATAAATCAACAAATATCAACTATGGAAAAGTTGTGGAAAAAAGAGGACCTTAGTGCACTATTTGTAGAAATGCAGACTGTGCAACCACTGTGCAAAACCGTATGCAGTTTCCTCAAAAAAAAAAAATGTAGCTACCTTTTGGCCCAGTGATCTCACTTCTGAAATATAGCTAAGAATACCGAAACACCAATTCAGAAGAATATACGCACCCCTGTGTTCATAGCAGCATTCCATGCTTCCTAGCCAGTCCCATCCTGGACTGTTTACCATTGCTTCCGGCAATGCCCTCCTAGGCCCCTCCCTACTCCTGCCCAGTGATCTGATCAGATCTCTCTGTATCACTCCCACAACACATCAAGCAAGACAAATTATATTAAATGTAGTGCCATGTGGGACCAA
>JAPYXV010004276.1:0-11500 GCA_028533065.1 Trachops cirrhosus
TGGACTTCCTGGAAGTCTATTTCCTTTGCCAGATTGGGGAAGTTCTCCTTTATTATTTGTTCAAATAACTTTTCAATTTGTTGCTCTTCCTCTTCCCCTTCTTGTACCCTTATAATTCAGATGTTGGAATGTTTCAAGATGTCCTGGAGGTTCCTAAGCCTCTCCTCATTTTTTTGAATTCTTATTTCTTCATTCTTTTCTGGTTGTATATTTTTTTCTTCCTTCTGGTCTACTCCAATGATGTGAGACCCATCTTTCATTCCATCACTATTGGTTCCCTGTGCATCTTTCTTCATTTCACTTATTGTAGCCTTCATTTTTTCATCTAGTTTGTGACCAAAATCAACCAATTCTGTGAGTATCCTGATCACCAGTGCTTTGAACTGTGCATCTGATAGGTTGGCTATCTCTTGGTCGCTTAAAAGGATGGGTTCTGGGGCTCTCAATTCTTATTCTGTTTGAGCCATCTCTTTTTTTCTTTTTCTTTTTTTGGTCTTGTTGCACCTGTTACATAGTGAGCGGTGGAGCCTTAGGTGTTCACCAGGGCGGGGCACCCCAGTTGCTGGGTTGTGACCCTGTATGTGGGGTTGGGGTCCAAGAAGGAACAATGGCACTTGCTCTGCTCTCTGTTGGACCTCAGTCCATTCCACCACTTCCCCCGAACAAACTGGGTCTTTCTGGTGCCAATTCCCGTGTGGGTGGGCCTGTGCACCCGTGGAACTTTCCAACGACCTCAACTTTGAGGCTGGGAGTCTTTCCTTGTGGCTCAGCCCCCACAGGTGTTTTCAATCAGTGCCCCGAGGCTCTATTTCCCAGCGCTGAGATCCTGGGTTGGGTGCAGTGCCTTGCTTCGCAATTGCCACCTCGCTGGGTCTGCCGGTTGCCATCCCTGGGCCGGGATCTGCCAGCCACCGCTTGCGCACCCAGGGTCTTCCTGCAGCAGAAGTGCACGCCCTGGTTGCGTCCATTCCCAATGCTCTCTGCTTTCTGCTCAGCGACCTGCACCTCCTACTGGTCTGGATGAACGTGTCTGTTTTAACTCCTTGGTTGTTCAACTTCATACAGTTCACTTTTCTGTCAGTTCTGGTTGTTATTCTGTTCCTAAATTGTTGTCACTATCTTGGTTGTGCAAGAGGGCACAGTGTGTCTACCTATGCCTCCATCTTGGCCGGAAGTCTTGACAGTGCATTTTTAATTAAGGAACTACAGCCGTGTAGAACCCAAACTTCTCGGAGCCAGGGCCTGTGTTCCTGCTCCCACTGGTCTCAGGCAATGGGGCAGGGCACGGAGGGGACCAAGGCCCTTTCTCTGGGGTCAGGGAGAGAAGAGGTGTAGTGAACTGGGGCAGTTGTTGCAGATGGGGGCAGGGGTATTCTCACACAGGAGAAATTGCCTGGCAGACAGACACAGAGTATCTAAAAGTAGTCATGCTGAGAGCCTAATGGCCCTTGGTGTAGTTGCTGGTGTTAGGGGAAGAGGTGTCTCAGAGTCTGCCCAAGTGGCTGAGAGGGGGAGAGGTGCTACTGAGTTGTAGGACCAGGTACCCATCCAGGGGGTTATGAACAGTTAGGGAGCAGCCTGGAAGTAAAGGAGTGAGGCCAGCAGGTGGCAGCGCACAGGGCCCTGCTCCCAGTTCTCAGTGACTTCAGTGCCAGATTTCTCAGGGGTGGTGCTTAATCCCCAGACGGCAGTTGGATGAAGTAATTTAGAAGCCTGAGGGAGATGAGCCCAGGAGGTGGGGCGGGGAGTGGTGGTTCTAGGAATGGGGAATGTCCTTAATTTTGAGGAAAGGGTGAAGGTCTCCAACAGCTAATCTGAGCCAGGAAGGGGAGAGGAGGAGAAAAGGGAGGCAGCAGAGGCCTGCTCCACCTCACCTCTGATGAAGTGGATGCTGAGAAACGAGCAGGGACAGAGACCCCGCAGTGGAAGGTGCAGCCTCCACAGCCACCCAGAAAGGCTGGCCAGGAAGCAGGGCAGGGAGTTCGCTCGGCTGTGGTGAACAGGAGGAAAGATCCAGTTTCTGGGAGGGGCCCAAGGATGGCCAGGACCCCAGTGTTCAGGAGTAACCTAGTTTTTGCCTACTGGCTTCTGTGCTTATTCTTGGGTCCTGGTGGCACAGTGACTCCAGAAGGGGGCTGGTCTGCATGCCGGACAAGCGTGGATGTCCCTCAGGAGAGGCCAGGCTTCTCGTGATGAAACTGGGGAGACAGGGCAAGACCATGAAACACTAGATGGGGGTCTTTGTGGGGAGTTCTCGGGGAGGGAAAGGTAGGACGACCTCCTGCAAAGCAGCAAAGGCAGGGCCAAAGGTGGCTTTGACCTCCACACGGTCTTGGATCCAGGTGGGCAGTTTTGCCAGGACAGGTGACAGGCATACCGCTGGTCCAGCAGCACTATGCTGGCAAAATCCTTCTGGTGCCTGATGGCCCTGCCTGGATGGGAACAGGTTGGGCTCTGATTAAACCTGCCTCCCGACAGAGCACTGCTATTGTGTCCCTTTCCCTTCCTCAGCCCCCAGAATGGAGAGATGGCCAGAAACAGACCCCATCCTGTCTGCTCCCTCTTCCTCTCTCTCTCTCCCTCCCTCCCCAACGATTCATCCTGATAGCTAGGAGCAGTCCCAGGCTCACCTATAGACTGACTGACAGCCTTCATACACAGATTCTCCACCAGAGCCTTTTCTGGAGCAGGCTGACCTGGGGCTCGGGGCTAGGAAGGGCAAAGGAGATGATGTATCAGAACTCTTTCTTTGCCTCCTGCCTAGCATCCTGAGAAAATGACACTGCCGGGCTGTGAGCAAGACCAGTCAGCTTCTGGGGTACAATGCCAGTGGCTGATAGGATGCATGATATGACTTGCAGCTCCAGAGGGTGTAGAGGACACTGCCATCCCTCTGGAACGAACAGAAAACAGTGGCACACAGCAAGGGGCTGTGGGAAATCCCAGTGTACCTCAGTCCTCAGGGCTACTGAGCTCCCCTGCCCTCTCCCCTCATCTTCCCAACACTGGAGGCACTCACAAGGGCCTGATCCAGGTATGCCATCTTCTCTCGGAGCTCCGGAGACCTGACATTGGGGTAGGGTATGCCCACCATGACCACACACCTGGCATGGAGGTACACAGGAGCCAGAGGCACCTGGGGTTCTCAAGGCCCAGGACGAAGGGCCGGGTCCTCACCCACACGTCACAATGGCTGCCTCTATCACTCATGCAGTCAAGCTGTGCTCAGAGGCTCTACCTCTCCCTCCCCACCCTAAACCTAATTCCTGAAAAAGGGTTTTTTTGCCTAAAAGATCCCAGCTAGACCAAGGAATTGAGTTCAAGAAAGTTTGAGTCTGCCTCATTTTTCAGCTGACCTCAAAGGGGCAACCCAAAGCTGCCGAATCACTTCCCCATACAGCTGACCGACCTATGTGGTCAGCCCAGGTGCGGTCTCAGATGGCAGCAAATTGCAAAAGGCTTGGGGGGCATGGTGGGGAGCTGCTTGGAGTGTGGGGTAGGCAGGTATCAGCATCCCAGGAGACATGGAGTACACCACTTACCGGCCGAGGTCGTCAGAGAAGTATAATGCCTTCACTCATCTTGCCTCTGACCACTGAGAGCAACAGGGCCCCTGTCACCATGCCTCCTGCCAGAACAAGGCACTGTGGGGACCACCCAAAGCTGGGATGCCATCAAAATGTTTTCAGCCACCAACCTCACCAGTCTGGACCCAAGCCGGGGTTCCACCTCTCACCTGAATGCACTTGGAATACTCTGTCAGCACCTGATCCACCTGGCTTGCTCTTTTCAGTTCCTGAAATATCTGAAGGTAAAGAGATGTTTCCCAGAACAGGGTTTCAGGACACCTGGGTCACAGGTCTGCTCCAGGCCTTGTCTTCCAGCCCAGAGAGTCCCCGGGGGGCTTCACAGACTCCTCTGGGCAGTCATCAGGGATTAGAAGTGGTGGGAGAAGCCCCTGTACATGAGGCCCAACCGCCTGGTTTGATGTGCACGAGAAATCCCAGGAGGAACTCGGTTCACCGTCCCCACAGTGGAAGGTCCTGCGGAGGAGTCACTCACCTTTTTTCTGACAGCCAGGTGAGCCAGCAGGCCACTCTTGTCCCAGTGGGCATGGACCTGGCGTTAGTATTCATAGGAGGGGAAGAAACAGATCACCCCTCCTGGGACTACATTGCACAAGTTACAGAGGATGCGACCTGTCTCATCCATCTAAGAAAAGAAGACAAGGCCACTCCTGAAGCCACACCCCCAAAACACCCCTAACCTTAGGGCTCAGAGCCAAGTACAGAGACCCACAGGTGAATGTGGTCGGAAGGCCTGCAGCTGGGCAGTACCCCCCAGCTGGGAATCAGACTGGAACATGCCACCCTCCCTACCAAATTCCCAAGGGATGCTTCTGATGACGGGCAGCATCTGACACACACCATTGCATGAGCACAGCAGAGCTGCACCTGCTGTGGGTGTGTGCCAAGGCTGCCCTTCCCCAGCTCCCCATGTCCTGTGGGCAATTTGGGATTAAGCATCATCTACGACAGATCAGGCACTGAAAACGTGAGGCATGCCACTAGAGAAGTGTCCCGGCACCTGCATTCCTGCTAGGCAGGAGCCGATATAACCAAATGACAAAAGAAGCAAAGGGAATGAGCCACTTTCTCATGAGCTTCATCCTAGGAAAGCCTCACCACAGGAAAACCACCAGTCACTCAGCTGCCACCCAGCACGTGCCAGCAGCTGCTCCCAGAAGTCAGACACCTGAAGACCACAACATCAAGTCTCTGTGACCTCCCAGGGGTCCAGGGACAGGGACTTGGGGTCTGAGCAGACAGGGGCCATGGCAGGGAGGGGAAGAGAGAATCACTTGGAAACATAGAAGTCAGGGTGAGGAGGCAGCAAGTACCTAGAAACAGAAGAGATGTCAAAGGAAAGGCTGGTAACAAATCAGCAAACATGAGAAAACGATTTAATGACGCCAATGTTGGCAGTCACATTTAAACTACTTGTGGCAATGGCAAAGGGAATTGGGTGAATTTGGCACTGAGTCCCAGCCCTGGATGTTCAGAGTGGGAATTTAAAATATATAGACATATATTTTATATCTATATAAAAATATGTATACATATCTATGTATGCGTGCACACACACACATGCAAACACACATGGCCAGACCCTAGCCCAAACTATTGAATAAGAATCTCTAGGGTGATGAACAGGCTTTTGTATTTAATTAAAGAGCTCCATCCAGGTTTTTCACCTATCACATGGGCAAAAATCCTAACGTTTGACCATTCTGTGGAGGAACTGGCATCTTCACTCTGCGGGTGGGGTACAGAATGGTGCTGCTCCGGGCAGAGGGCATCTGGACGATATTTAACAAATGAGGTACACTTTTACTTTTTAACCCAGCAATCCCACATTCAGGAGTCTCCCCTGAAGATTCAGCTCAACAAACCAAACGCCACCTGCACAAGGGTATTTCCGGTGCAGTGACGTATGAGAGCACGGCCTCCTTTCCGCAGGGACTGGTCCCGTGAGCTGTGCTACATCTGCCCAAGGGAACACTGCGCAGCCCAGCGGAGGAATGCGGCCCAGCCCGCCCCTGCGCACTGGTAGGGGGCACTGCCGGAACGTGCAGGCACAGAGAAACATGCCCTGCTGCCTTTGAGCTAAGTAAAAAAGAGAAAGGACATACATCTGCTGCTTTTTGCAAAAACATCACATGAAACAGAGGGAAGCTAGACCAGCAGCTAATAAAACATGCTCATCACCTACAGGAATGGGGAACAGGTTGGAAAGGGGTGGAAGTGAGACTTGCTGAAACTTTTTCTATAGTTTCAACTTTGGAACCACACATGTTTACATTTTCTAAAAACAGAATTAAGTCAACAAAAAGGGCAAACTCTAAAGCTGAAAACAAACTGCAACAAAGAAAGCCTGATGCAAAGTGACTTCATATCCTTTTTTTAAATCCTCAACTGAGGACTTGCTCATTGATTTTAAAGAGAGGGGAAGGGGTGGAGAGAGAGAAAGGAACATCAATCGGTGGCCTCTCATATGTGCCCCGACCAGGTACAGAACCCCACAACCTTTTGGTTTGTGAGATGACACTCAGACCAACTGAGCCACACTGGCCAGGGCATGACTTCATATTCTTAGCGACCATATATCCTTAGCAGGATATACTCTAAGGGCAAAAACTAAGTGCAAAGAAATAAAATTTTAATCAACAGTTAACCGTTAGAATATTGGTATTATATTTTGGACACTATTTTGAGTATATTATGGGATAAAGCAAATAAGTAATTATGTGACTATAAGAAACCAAAAGTTGAGCTCAAGAGAAAAGAGATGCACTGTATGGTCAAATAAATTGATTGATTTTGACTTAGAAATATCAAGATGAACTCGGGATGTCTGCAAATATATTTCCTAGGTCTACACTGAAAAGGCCTATAAACAGTAATCAACCAGGAACACTGCAAACACCCCAGCACCCAGATTTTGGTTTGTAAGTACCCATCTTCAGTAGAAGAAACCAGGGCACCGTGGAGAAACGGATGATACCAGATCCTGGACAAAGACAGCATCAGGTGGCCCAGCACGCTCTTGTTGTGCCAGAAAGCAGGAAAGCCTTCCAAGGCCACGGGGGCCACACCCAGAGGACCTGAGGCAGTGAGGGGGTTCCCACAGGCCAAGTCTGAGACAACTTGAGCATCTAAAGCCACAGGACTAGAAATTATTTTATACACAAATAACTTAAGATCTACAACTCTATACACAAGGAAGACAGAAAAAATAAATAAATAAAGCTACAGGGGTGGTCGGACAGCCCAGGTTGGCACAGACAGCTTGAGGGCGTTGAGGGGCTTTCCCAGCACCGAGTCCTGATCTAGGCCGCACATCTCCCAAGGACACAACCACTGTGCAGAGACGGGTTACCTTTACCACGCCTTCCTTCACACAGGAAAACCAGAAGTCACCTGAATATCTGACTAAAGAAGAGCGGTTACATAAAATATATTCATGTTATAGGATAGAGTACAACTAGAGTATGGCAGAATAAATGCTTACTTGCTAACCAAAAATGTATACGGCATTCTGTCACTGAGTGGGGGGGAAAGAGCAAATGATAAGAATAGCACATACAGATAATACCATACCATTTTCTTATTTTTTAAAAATGTGTATGTGTATTTGTAAAAATTATGCAAAGATTATTATGATATGCACAACAAAATGAATCTTTTGCTCATCAAATTATGATCCTTTCCTGTTTTTGTTTGTCTCTGCTTTCCACAACTGAAAATAAAATAGCTGTGTATAATGCACACATCTCTGCCCAGATTCTTAAGGGAAAATAAGGATGCACATTGTACGTGGGAATAATGATTACATACGATGGGTATAACAACCCTGTGTGTAGTGCACACAAAAACATGGGTGTGCATCATCCACGGGAGCGCCGTGCACACGGCACATTCGGTATATTTACATTTGTAAAAGAGGGGAGGTTACAGCTACAGTGGCCACAGGCAGGCCGTGGCACTGAGGCAACTCTGTGAGAGGAAGGAGGGGCAGAAGGGCGTTCTCTGGACAAGTGTGATCTCACTGCTAGGGACACACTGGAGCATGGCAGTGTCCTGTCCACAGGCCTAAAATGCCTGGGCAGTAGGACAGTACAGCAATGCCACCTGGTGGACATCACTTGGCCTGCTCAACCCAACCCTTTTCTGGGTTGGGAACCCTAGGGATGATGAGGTGAAGAGGCCTGACTGTGCACCCTTCCCAGCCACTGTCCCATCCTGACCCAGCACAAGAGGCCGGGCCTGGTGTCCTTATCGGCTGCATGGTGCCCCCGGCAATGACCACCGCCTGGCACTCACTCCTTCACCACCTGGGCAAAAGGCACAGCTGGATTCAGCAGCAAGAATTTGAGGCTGCTCTGACTGAGGCTGCCTGGCAAAAAGACAAATGAGAGACAATTACATGGGAAGGGGGCAGGTACGGGCCCAACAGGCACATCACTTTGTCCGAGGCAAAGGGGATCTCCCGCTGGGTCCGTGTAGGAGGCATGAGCCACAGCACTTTCTCTTTACACCTCATTTACTGTCCAGGACCACCCTGAAGCAGAGAGTTCGACTATCTCCCTTTTCACATGAGGAACCTGAGGTTCAGAGACAAAGAAACTGGTCCAAGACACGCAGCTGGTAGGCGATGGAACCAAGACTCAAAGCAAACTCACATAACCTTCACCACGAGGCTGCACGGCTTCTCTCGCACCCTCATCTGAGATGGCCAACCATTCCAGCACAGCGGCATCCCTCCTCACTACCCACCGCTTACCCAGGCCATAGGAGGCTAGGTGTCACCACCCTGACTCCTTGTCCTGACCCTGGAGGTGCCAGACTGGAAGCAGAGACTCCTTTCATGCTCTGGCCTCCCAGCTGCAGGTGGGCTCCTCCTCGGATACCTTGGGGGCTCAGGATGACCCTGCCTTCCTGGTTGGCAGTGGTGAGAGCTGCAAGGAAGCCTTCAATGTGCATCAGCGGGGAAGCAGGCCGAGGTGCCATGGCCTCCCTCTCCTCCACAGGGGCTGCAAGAGCTGCACAGAGCAGAAGGAAGAGAGTCTGGGACCACAGACAAGGGCAGAGGGCCGCTCTGCAGTTGGGCTAAAGTGGTTCTCTGGGGAAGACCAGTCCACATGTGAGGCAGGAACATTCTCGCCCGGGGCCTGCGGCCCCCGGGCCCCCCCCCACTCCTCCTGACTCACCCTCGGTCAGCATGGGCTGCAGGCTCTGTAGGAAGTGCTGGAACCCAGACAGTCTGGGCTGCTCCCCAGGGAGTGTGAGGACTGCCCCCCACCTCTCTGTGAAGCCAAACAGCTGAGCAGGGGTGGGAGCAATGAAGGCTAATGAGGCCAGCAGTGCTGAAGGAGACCAGGCTAGATGAGAGGCTTCCGTCTCTTGTCCGCAGCTCAACCAGCAATCCCCCAGCAACCCCAGGCATCCTGGCAGCCCCTCTCCACCCTGGCAAGGCTGCCCCACAGTGAGTGCCATGAAGACAGGGCTGCCTCTGTGAGGGTAGCAAGCAGGGTACTGCCCGACCTCGCCCAGGTCCCAAGGGAGGTTGGCCGTACCTTCCTGCTGACCATGCTCTTCTCGCAGTAGCGCCGCACCTGCAAGACCAAGCCCGCTGCAGGTGCGTGGGAACCTTAGGCCGAGAAACAAAAGGACCCCTTTCCAAAACCCAGGGAGCAGGACTCACCACCATCACCTCCCCAGGAGCCCAGAGCCTCCTGAGGCCGATGGTGTCATCCTCCTTTCTGAAGTCACTCCTCCCCCAATGTCCCCACACCACCCAGCCCTCTCCCACGGCAGGGCCGCTGCCAGGCCTCACACATGTCCTCCTTACAAAGAAGTCTGCACGGCCCCAACCCTCCTAAAGTTGCTCAGTGATAGCTCTGTCCCCTCCGCTTTCCTTCAACATGACAGCACCTAAGCTGCACCTTGAAGGATTGTTAGTTTAAAAATAAAAAGAAATCCTAGGAGCCAAGGCACAAAGGAGGTGAAGCTTGGGACGTGTTCAGGGGATGCCTGGACTGTGATTCAGTAGGCGTGTGGCTTGGAATACAAAACGATGACTTTGGAGCCTTTCAAGATTTCTGGAAAGCATAGTACCTTTCAATTAAGAGTCACTAGTTCGTAGTTTGTGAAAGCCATTAGAAGGTGTAGGGTAAGTAGAGGCAGTCTGGCTTCCTCGCCCAGGTGTCTGGGTAACCAAGGGAAGCAGTGTTCCCATGGCCTTGGAGGGGCCTGATAACCAGTGTTCTCATAGCCTTGAGACTGGGTCCAATAACTGTTCCCATAACATGAAGTGAGCTGGCATGCTCAGAATTATGTTATGGTATATAATTTCTGGCATCTTGCCAGCTTTGTTCCCCTCTAGAACTTAAACAGGTAGGGACTCCCTGCTGGGGGCAATGATGATGACCGACACACAAGGGGACAGGTGCCACGATGGGTACCACACAGGGGAGCAAGGGCCATGACAGGAGACATGCAGATAAACACGCAGCTTACAGTGTGCGTGGCTTGCCCACCTGTGAATAAAGGCATGCCAGACATCCCAATGACTCCGTGAATATTTTTCCATCTGCACGAATACCATGGACATGCCTGGCCTTGAAGGGTCGCAACACAGTTGGTTTAGCTGTCAGGATTCATCTGGAGCCAGCACCCCTGAGGGGGGCTTGGAGTGGCTGATCACCCACAGGTAGTATTTGGAGCTTGGGCTCCCACCCCATGACTGGCCCTATGGCAGTGGCACAGACACAGTGGAGAAAGGCCTGTAGATGGTGGGGAAGACCCTAGAAAAGCCCAGTGACTCTAGCCATGGGGTCTGGGGCCCGGGTGTTTGTTTCAGCTTTGCGAGCTGAGACAGAGACTATGCTTTGAGACAAAGTGAAGTTCCAAGAGCCCCGAGAGGGAGCAGAAGCCCTGAAGGCTGAAGAAGAGGAGACTGCACTTCTCCACACTGCGAACTTACTGAACACCAAGGCAGAAAAAAAAAAAGCCCTGAAGGCTTGAGTCTGCACCGTGGTTAAAAGCCTCTGAGCAGCTGAGCTGCTGCAATCCCCTCCCCTCTCATAGTGAGTGATTCAGGGGAAAGGGTGGGAGGAACAGGAACTGAGTTCCCTGAGGGGCAGCAGCTTGTGGTGCCTGGGGGAAGTTTGGGTCTTGGCATCCCCTTCCCTCCCCTGCCCAACACAGACGTGGAACACAGTTCCTGAGAGTGACCAGCCAGAGGGCTGACCCAGGCGGGTGCTCTGGCAGCAGCGCCAGCACCCTGAAAACTCTGCTCCCAGCACACTAATCAGAAGAGGCAGGGAACCCTGCAGGCAAGTGGGGGACGGGATGGGGGGTGGGAGCTGCTCTACCTGTGGGTCAAGGCCAAGTGCTCAGAGCCAAGCTTTGCAGCAGTGTTCCAGGACTCAGGGTGGCTGTGGGAGCTGTTAGATTTGGTAGTGCAACCCGGGAGGCTGCGAGAGAAAGAGAAAGCAGGTCAGAGCTGGCACAAGAGGGGAAAGCAGGCACTGGCACCCAGAAAGCTCACTGATAGGGAGAGGGCCAGAGAGCCACAGTGGTGGTGGTGGCAGGTTAGCGAGGCGCCTGTCAGAGAGGTCCCAGAAGATGACAGCGGCACCCGGAGCCACAGAAACAGGAATCACTGGAGTCACAGAAACAGCGGCCAGCGGGGTCACCTGAGGGGATGCGCTGGTACTGCGCAAGTGCAGCTCCTGATGCCTGCACACCGGCGGCCAGTGCAGGCCCAAATTATCTGTCCAAACCCCGGGGTGTGACCCGAAGAGGCTCATCCGTGTGTCTTGTTACATTCAGCAACCGCGAGAACAGATGCAGGAGACTTTCAGGGTTTCAGAGATGTTACTTTATTGGCCAAATTTTCTTTTTAACCTGCGCGGGGCGGGGGGGGGGGGGGGGGG
>JAPYXV010004277.1:0-11498 GCA_028533065.1 Trachops cirrhosus
TCTTCATTCTTTTCTGGTTGTATATTTTTTTCTTCCTTCTGGTCCACTCCAATGATGTGAGACCCATCTTTCATTCCATCACTATTGGTTCCCTGTGCATTTTTCTTCATTAAACTTATTGTAGCCTGCATTTTTTCATCTAATTTGCGACCAAAATCAACCAATTCTGTGAGTATCTTGATCACCAGTGCTTTGAACTGTGCATCTGATAGGTTGGCTATCTCTTGGTCGCTTAAAAGGATGGGTTCTGCAGCTTTCAATTCTTCTTGTTTGAGCCATCTTTTTGCTGTTTTTTTTGTTTTGTTTTGTTTTGTTTTTGGTCTTGTCGAGCTCCTGTAGTGAGGGGCGGAGCCTTAGGAGTTCACCAGGGTGGGGCAGTCCAGTCTCTGGGTTGTGATGCTGTATGTGAGGGCAGGGTCTGAGAAGGAACTATGGCGCTTTCTCTGCTCTCTGTAGGACCCCAGACCCCTCCGCCACTCTCCGCAGGCCGACTGGGCCCCTCTCTCACCAGTTCTGATGTGGGAGGGCCTGTGCACCCCACGGGACCCTCCCCTTCAGTCAGGGACCCAAAGCTCCACTTCCTGGTGCTAGGACCCTGAGTTGTGTGAAGTGCCTTCACAATGGCCACCTCACTGGGTCTGCTGGTCGCCACCCCCTGGCTGGGGCCCACCAGCCACCGCCACTTGTGCGCCCAGGGTCTGCCCACTGCAGACCTGCATGCCGCCCCAGATGCTCAGCTCTCCTCTCCACATCCCTCACCCGGCCCAACTCCGCCCCTCCTACTGGTCTGGATGAACGTGTCTATTTTTAAATCCTTGGGTGTCCGACTTCCATACACTTCAATTTTCTGTCAGTTCTGGTTGTTATTTTGTTTCTATATTGTTCCTGTCCGTATCTTGGTTGTGCGAGGAGGCACAGTGAGTCCACCTATGCCTCCATCTTGGCCGGAAGTCCCTCCTCCCTTTTAATAAGAGCCGAAATTAAGTATCCTGGATACCTGGATTAATCACAAACCACTATGCAAAGAGAACTGTTCTGATCGTATGTCAGGAACCAACACCAGAAATGACACAGGAAAGGCAGGCAAGAGAAACTGAAACTGCAATACTATGAGAATGAACTTTTCTCCAAGTAATAAAAAATACACATCATTGTTAGAATAAGAGTTGGCTAGAAAAGGAGGTTAAACTTGCAGTTCAACTATTTCTCTTGGAAAAATACAAAGGTAAACAAACAAGGGAGGCATAAAGAATTTATTTTCACTTTGGTATCCAAAATTCTCTCATTTTAGGCCTTAGAAATCAGTATTTCAAAGAAAGAGGAAGTTTGTCACATTGCTCTACATTTCCCACTTTATACATTTATTTACAATCCAGCAATAAGTTTAGAAAAGGTAACAATGTGTCCGTGGCTTCAAGCAAACTTGTACTTGGCTTTAGTAAGAACTGAGATTTTAACTACAATATACTAAGTTACCCACAGTATATTAAAAATTAATGGTGATATTTTAAGTTTAAGAGACTTTAAACACAAACATTTCTTATCTCCCTAATAAAAATAGGGTAATTTTAAATAGAATAAATGATTTCTGTTCTCTTGGTGAGGAAGAAATGCCTGAAAGCTCACTTGGGGAAAATCTGAGGATGGAAATCTTACCATCAAGCGCTCAACTAAATAAAATAAGCTGATTAATATAAACAAAGATCTTTCCAAAAGTGCATGTCCAAAATTTGTTTCCTTTAATCTTCTTATAAATAGAATATTCACCATTCAGATTTGGTCTAGAGAATGTTAATGTGATAATTAAATAACAATTATGCAATTTAACTTGTCAAAATATATTTTGATACCAAATTGAAATGTTACTTCTACAGTGGAATTTACTTTTCAGTAGACAGCACAGATTTAAAATGTTCTCCCCAGTAATATACTAATGGTAGCATAAAGCTATTTTAAATTAAGACAAAACGTTGGGGAGCCACAAGTCTAATTTTGGTTCTGCCAAGAGACTTGTTATAGCTTACAAATGTGTAAGCTTTTGAGTAAATATACCATTAAATAAAATATGAAAACATTCTCTCCTAAGCATGAGGGGAAGAGAAGATTAAGTGATTCATATCTAAAGGCAATACACAGTCAATCATGAACTACACATTGAATTCAAAAGCATTTAATTATGTGGAACCTAAAGAACAATATAAATGAACAAATAAAACAGAAACAGACTCATAGATATAGAGAACAGACTGCTGGTTGTCAGAGAGGAGGGGCCTTGGGGGCTGGATGAAAAAGGTAAAGGGAATAAAGAGTACAAATTGATAATTACAAAATAATCATGGGGATGTAAAGTAAAGCATAGGCAATATAGTCAATAATACTGTGATAACTATGTACAGTGCCAGGTGGCTACTGGAAATATTAGGGGAAACACTTTGTAAAGTATAATATATGACTGTCTAATCACCATGCTGTACACCTGAAACTAATACAAAATGATATTGAGCATAAGTTAAAAAATACAAAATAATAAAATAAAAAATCATTTAATTAAGCACTACTAAATTTGGGGACACAAAGAGGAGTTCCCTTGAGGAAGAACATAATCAAATGAGATAGATATATAAAGACATAAATGACAAATAATGTGCTAAATATGATTTGAGTGCTACAGGAGGGATTAGATTTGGCTGGGAGAGGTAGGGAAGGCTTTGCAGAGGAAGTAAAAGTTAGAGCCTAACAGGTAGAGACAGCTTTTACTAGGTGAGGCAAAAAGCAAGGAGGGAAAGGAAAAAAGAATAAACATGAAACACAAGCAAGCAAATACAGGCATAATTTGTTTTACTGAGTTTTGTTTTATTGCACTTTGCAGATACCTTGTTTTTTACAAATTGAAGATTTGTGGCAACCCTGCATCCAGCAAGTCTATTAGTATAATTTTTCCAATAGGCTCAGATTATGGTTAACATTTTTTAGCAATAAAGTATTTTATAATTAAGATATGTACATTGTGTTTTTAGACATACTGCTGTTGCTGTTGCACATTTAATAGACTACAGTATAGTGTAAACATAACTTTTATATGCACTGGGAATCAAAAAAATTCATGTGACTTCCTTTATTGCAACATTTGCTTTATTGCAGTGGTCTGGAGTGAACTGTATTATCTCCAAGGTATGCCTAAACTTCCAACATAAACAACCAGATGAGTTTTAAAATATATTTACTTGGCCCAATAAAAAAACTTATTTTAGACACAGTGCATTAATGAGGTAAAATTAAAGTTACATAAAATTGGAAATACCACAGTGAAATGCTAACAAGTAGAGCACACCGAAAAACATTCAATGGTTCTCAACTGAAGGTGGCAGCATGGCCCGCAGGGTTCTGGACATGGTTTTTGGTTGTCCCAGTGACTATGCTTGTGGTCTTTGGGGTACGCCAATAACAGACCAAAATATGTGAGACCATCCCACACACGTAGAAACTGTTCCACCCAAAATGCCCCCAGAGCCTCTGTGGAGAGAAACAGTGTTAAGTAGAACCCTGGCTAGCATCCATGTAGCCAAGGGGGCTGGCCCTAGAAATAAAAGACAAAGGCAAATTGAAACCACTGTTGAGAGAAATGTGGGAAGAAAATCATGAAGAACAAACCATTGTGGAGGTTTAAAAATGTGTATGTAACTTCTTTGATACCTCCTTTTAAGAATTAGAGTTTAATACCCACCTCCTTGAGTGTGGGCTAGATTTAACCAACTAATTTCTAATGAATAGAAAAGTAGCACTGATTATGCTGGGTGCCTTTAAAAACTAGATAAAAAAATACAATAGCACTCCTTGCTGTCTCCCTTGAGCACCTTGTTCTGGAGAAGTCAGCAACCAGTTCATAAGGACCCCCAGTCAGCCTATGTAGAGGCAGACCCATAAGGCACTAAAGTTTGAAGTAATTTGTTACACGGTAATAAACAATTTTAAAACTCCAGACAAAATGGAGTATTACCAAATTCTTTCTTCTACTTTTAAAAAGTAAGAAAATACCATGAGTTCATTCATTATATAATATACTACTTTGGGGAGTAGAGGAGGAAGGAGTAGGCATTATTAAGCCATTTGGAAGATAATCCATTAGTATGTTTTTGAAATAATCACTACTGTATTTTTCAAAAGTTAAGAGTCTGTTTAAACAAAAAGAAAAAGAAGTCTAAGTAAGCAAACTTTAATAGTGTAAACTGAAGCTCAGAAATTGAATGCTGCATTTTTAATGTCCTTTTCTAGCATTCCTTTAGCCTCTAACCTTTTCTAGCAAAATCATCATATTCTTTGGCAAAAACTTTTACCCCTCTCTCTCTTCTGCTTCCTTGACCTTGGCCATTAAGAGTTTAATTGTGAGTCAGAAGAAAGCTACCAGGGAAGAAGGTATTTCCACTAACCTGGGTGCAAATATTTGGTAGACAGAGTGCAATTTTCACCATATCAGGCAAAATGGACTGATATAAATGTTGGGCTTCTGCTTCTTCGAGTACCTGAGAACCAATGAAATCTGTTGTCAGTGATGTTTGCTATGAATTTAAATTACATGCCTGCTTTTTATAGGATTTCATAATAATGCACATTATCAGTACTAATAGGGGCATTAAGACGAACTTACAAATTCATTTCCAAAGGTATGTAATTCATCTTTAATGCCCTCTGAAAACTAATTAAGTATGCTAAATATCATATACCTCTCATATCAGCATTTACAATTAAATAAAACACAAATAAAAAATAGTATACTCTGCCCTTGGTTATATCAACTAAAAACTGCTTTACCATCAAAAACTCTCAGAAGCCCTCAAGGATCCATCTGACTTCAGTAGCCTAGAATTTAAAGAAATCACCATAAAAGCAACACTCATTATTTCAGACCATATTATTGGATAGTAAACAGTGAAGTTTCTGATGACATTAGAGTTTTCCTTTTCCAGGCCACAATTTCCATGTCATGATTTAAAGCACAACAAAGATGATATTCATGGCCCATTTTTGTCTTATATAATTTCCCATCTCTACTAGGTTTCACAAATTACTTTAGGCCTTTTAATCTAATTTCACTCTAAATATCAGGGTACTTCTTTGAAAGTACTAAAAATGACAACACTCTTAATTAGGAAATACAGTCAAGATTAAAGTAAATCATTTATCTACTTGAAATCACACTTGAACTAGAAGAGATCACATTTATAATCCAGTCTGATACTGTCTTTATTGCAGCAAAAAGACAATTGAGGCAAAGGAAGTTACCTGATCATCCTAGATTGTGAACATCAATTAAGCAACTAATCAGAAGTAGAATCCATGTTCCCACCTCTATTCCACAGCTCTCCCTACTTCCTTATGGGACCAGAATTTGGGATTGATGACATAAAGACTCTTCACAAATATCTATAGATTTCCTCTGCTATCAGAATATAGATATTCAAATATATCTATAGATTTCCTTTGCTACAAGCTGAAATAAAAAAATAGCCATTCACCACCTGCAGCTAGACTGGGTTTGTGAGTAAACAGAAAAAGTAACAAAGACAATTTATATTCACTCTGGTTTTACAGGGAGGGAGTTCTCAACACTAAGAACTGTCTTTTACACCAAAGCTCTAAAATTTAACCTATGCTTACCACAATGACAAAATTTTCTAGTCAAAATGAACAGAAATATATTTGTAATTCAGGGATATACAGGTATATCTATTAATCACAGATATACAGAAAACTAAGCAAGTGAACAACACAAGACAATTATTAATTCTGGGGAAAACAAAAAGTTGTAGAAGAGCGGAAAAGCAATCACATCTTAGATATAGTGTTTTTACCATCCTACTAAGAAAACAGAATATTGATTTAATTGAAATAAATATAACTATACTGGGAAAATGGGAAAAGAGAAATAAGGCTTTGCTACTGGTGATAGGGGAAGTGAATGGTAGCTAAATCCTAATCTTCTATATTGGGAAATTTACATATTAAAACAAAATAGCTCAAGAATCCAAAGTGGTTAAATGGCTGCCTCTTCCATATAAGCCTTTAAAGCCTCTTTAATAAAAATAAAAGCTAAATTTAAAAAGTAATACCCTCATAGAAGGCATTCTACTATTTTAGAGACACACAAGATGATCTTAAAATTTTTCTTTGCTGGGTACCCTTGGTAAGTTAAAACCACAATTTCTAAATCATAATTTGAAGCATAAAAATGACATTCATGGCCCCTGTTTTTCTTTTATAATTTCCCATCTCTACTTGCTTTCCTATACCTGAAAATACATAATATATATTAATGCATTTGATTAAAATAGTCAACCTTTTCTTACTTATAACTTATCTTTTTGTAAAACAATTACTCTGAAATAATCACACATTCATAGGAAGTTGCAAAAATAGTATACACAGAGGTCCAATTTACCCATCACCCTGTTTCCCTTCATGGTTACATTTTACATAACTATAGCACAATAATGAAACCAGGAAATTAATACTGGACCAGTTTATGTGTATCATTTTATGCTATTTTATCACATGTGCATTCCTATAACCATCACCAAAATCAATATAAAGAACTGCTCCAGTACAACAAACATCTCCCTCATGCTGCCCATTTACAGTCACAAACTCCTTCCTCTAACCATTCCTAAACCTAGCAACCAGTACTCATTTTCCATCTGTAAAATTTTGTCATGTTATATAAATGAAATCAGGGTATATGACGAGTATGTCCTTTAAAGACTGACCTTTTTCACCAAGTATAATGCCTTTCAGATCTATTTTTTAATTCAATCTTTATTGTATTTTTTCCATTACCATTTAGTCCCCTTATACTCCTCTTTCCCCAAGCAATCAGAACACTGCTATCCAGGTTCATGAGTCCTTTTTCCTGTTTGCTCAATTCTCTACCCCCTACCCTAACCCCACTCCACCTCCCAGCTGTCATTCTGCTCTCCATCTATGAGACTGTCCCAATTTTCCATGTTAGTTCAGTTTGTTCATTACAGTTCACATGTGAGTGAAATCACATGGTGTTTCTTTCTCTGACTGGCTTATTTCACTTAGCATAATGTCCTCTGGGTCCATGCATGCTGTCACAAAGGGTAAAATCCTCAGCAAAGTGGATTAGGCCACAGTAAAGGCCATATATGACAAACCCACTGCCAGCATCATACTCAACAGGCAAAAAGTACAAGCATTCCCCTTAAGATTGTGAATAAGCAAGGATGTCTGCTTTTACCCCTCTTATTCAGAAAAGTATCAAAGTCTTAGCCACAGCAATCAGATAAAACGTCTGATGACAGGCATTCAAAATGGAAAGGAAGAAGTAAAACTGTCTTTATTTGCAGATGACAAGATATTGTAATAGAGAACTCCAAAGATTTCACCAAGAAACTACAAGGACTGATAAATGAATTCACCAAAGTGGCAGGATACAAAATTGATATCCAAAAATCATTTGCATTTTTATACATCAATAATGAACAGAAAGGAATATTAAGATATAATCCCATTCACAACTGCTTCAAAAAGAATAAAATACATAGGAATAAACCTAATCAAGGATATAAAAGACCTGTACTCGAAAAATTATAAGACACTGAAGAAAGAAACTGAAGAAGATACAAGTGGAAGCACATACCATGTTCATGGATAGGAAGAACTGACATCATTAAAATGCCCATACTACCCAAAGCAATCTATAGATTCAATGCAACTCCTATCAAGATTCCAATCACGTATTTCACATAACTAAAACAAATATTTCAAAAATTTATACAAAACCAGAAAAGGCCCCACAAAGCAACAGCAATCCTGAGAATCACACTACCTAATATCAAAACTATACTACAAAGCCGTAGTAATCAAAACAGCATCAAACAGCTGGCACAAACAGCATGGTACTGGCATAAAAGCAGATACATAGATCAATGGAACAGAATAAAGAGCCCAGAAATAAACCCATACCTTTGTAGTCAATTACTATTCAACAGAGGAAGCAAGCACACCCAATGGGCTAAAATTAGTTTATTCAATAAATGGTGTTGGGAGAATTGGACAGATACATGCAGAAAAATGAAACTAATCCATCTTCTTATACCACACACAATAATTAATTCAAAATGGATCAAAGACTTAAATATTGGGCCCAAAACCATAAAAATCCTAGAAGAAAACACACACAGTAAAATCTTGCACATTACTCATAGCAATACTTTATTGGATATATCTCCCTAGGCAAGGGAAACAAAAGAAAAAAATAAACAAATGGGAGTACATCAAAGTAAAAAGTTTTTGTACAGCAAAGGAAATTGCCTTTCTATAACAAAATAAAAAGACAATCCACAGAATGGGAGAACACATTCACCGATACATCTGATAAGGGGTTAATATCCAAAATTGATAAAGTACTTACAACACTGAACACCAAAAATACAAACAACCCAATTAAACAATAGCCAAAGGACCTAAAGAGACACTTCTCCAAAGAGGACATACAGATGGCCGATAGACATAGACATATGAAAAGATGCTCGATGTTATTAATCATCAGAGAAATGCAAATTAAAACCACAATGAGATATCATTTCACACCTGTCACAATGACTATCATCAATAAATCAACAAATAAGTGCTAGCAAGGATGTGGACAAAGGGGAACCCTTTTGCACTGCTGGCGAGAATGTAGACTGGTGCAACCACCCTGGAAAGCAGTATGGCGATACCTCAACAAATTAAAAATGAATTTGCCTTTTGACCCAGCTATGTCACTTCTGGGAATATATCCAAAGGTACAACACTGATTCAAAAGAACATAAGCACCCCTATGTTCACTGCAGTGTTACTTAAAATCACCAAGCTACGGAAGCAGCCCAAGTATACATTAGTAGATGAGTGGATAAAACAACAATGGGACATTTACACAACGGAATACTACTTGGCCATAAAAAAGAAGAAACCCTTCAGATCTATTTAGATACACACAAGTATAAATAGTTAATTTCTCCTTATTGCTAAGTATGCTTAGTATGCCATGGTATGAATAATGCAATTTGTTTATCTATTCACTTACTGAGGATATACTAGTTGTTTCCACTTTTCAGCTATTACAAATAAAGCTGCCTTTTACTTTCCATCTGCCTATATCATTATGTCTGGAATAATTTCTTGTAATCAGCATACAGTGTGTTTTAATATACTCTGTAAATCTGTCTTTTAATTGGTGAATTTAGACCACATATTGGGTTGGCCAAAAAGTTTGTTTGGTTTATTCTCTAAGATGGCTCTAGTAGTGCTTAGTTGTATTTAATTTCATTTGAAACAATTTTGTTAGATTGTATTGTGACAGCTGTCATATCAGTGTTCTTTTTCTAAAAAATGAAAATTGGTGAATTTTTGTACAGCCATTTTAATATTGAGGGTGGAAGAAAATATACAACATTTTCAGTATATTATGCTTCATTATTTCAAGAAAGGTAAAAATGCAACTGAAATGCAAGAAAGGATTTGTACAGTATATGGAGAAGGTGCTGTGACTGATCAAAAGTCTCAAAAGTGGTTTGCAAAGTTTTGTGCTGGAGATTTCTCGCTGGATGATGCCTCGTGGTTGGGTAGACAAGTTGAAATTGATAGTGATCAAATCCAGACAGTAATTGAGAACAATATTATACCACATAGGAGATAACTGACATACTCACAATATCCAAATCAATAAAGTTATTGGTGAAAATGAAAAGCATTTTATTTTAGGAAAAAAGTAAATGGATTTTTTGGCCAACCTAATACATTTAATCATTTATATGTAGGGGCATATTCATTTTTAAATCTATTTCTTTTACTTGTTACCTTTTTCCTTCCTTCCTGTGAGTTACTTGGATATATTTTGAATTCCATTTTTATGTATCTAAAGGGTTTGAGTACATGTCTTTGAATCAATATTTTTATTGGATGTTTTCAGCATTACATTATATATAACCTATAACAATTTACTGGTGTCAACATCTTTACCAGCTTTAGTATAGAAATTTTTATTTTTTTAAGTCCCTTTACCCTCCCTCGCTTACAATTGCCTTCAATATTTCCCTACAAAAATTCAGAAGCATATTAAATAACTATGATTTTTTAAAACAGTAAAACAAAACATCAAATACAACTTAGATTATTCAAGAAGAAACATCTACTACATTTATTTATTTTTTTACTTTTTCTGCTATTCTTCCTTTCTGATGTTCCAGGATTCCATGTTTTATCATTTCCTTTCTCTTTCAAGAAATCTCTTTAAAACATTCTTTAAGGAGAGTTCTAATGACAAATTCCTTTCCTTTTCATTCACCTGCGAATGCCATAAAGAATGTTTCACTGGATAGAGAAATCTAGGCTGGCAGTTCTCTTTCTGGCTTCATGTTTTCTGATGAGAAATCCACTCTTATTGCTTTTCCCTATAAGCAATGTCATTTCTCTCTTGATACTTTCATTTATTTGCCTTTAGTTTTAAGAAGTTTCGGTATGATGTGTCTTAACATGGATTTCTTTGTGTTTATCCTGTTTGGGGTTTGCTCAACTTCTTGAAGCTGTAGGTTTATGTCTTTCATCAACTTTGGGAAATTTTCAGTTATTATTTCTATTTTTCAGCAACTATTTCTTTGAGCAATTTTTTCAGCTTTGCCCTCTTTCTCCTCTCCTTTCAGCATTAAATGACATCAATGTTAGATCTTTTGTTATACTTCCATTTGTCCCTAAACTGTTCTCTTTTTGTAGTCCAGTTTCAATCTGCTGTTCAGATTGAGTAATTCCATTCTTCTTTTTCAAGCTCACTGATG
Source organism: Trachops cirrhosus (assembly GCA_028533065.1). Lineage (NCBI taxonomy): Eukaryota > Metazoa > Chordata > Mammalia > Chiroptera > Phyllostomidae > Trachops > Trachops cirrhosus. The sequence goes on from JAPYXV010004277.1 coordinate 10,836, forward strand.
CTTTCCTCTGCTATCTCATTTCTCCATTGAGCCTTTCAAAAGTTTCAGTTATTCTATTTTTCAGTTCTAAAATTTCTATTTGGTTCTTCTTTATAACTTCTATTTCTCTGCGGGGACAATTTTTTTCACTTGGTTCAAGCAGGTCTGTAATTGCTCATTCAAACCTTTTTGTGATGGCTGCTTTCAAATCTTAGATAATGCTAATATCTGTGTTTTCTCAGGGTGGGTGTCTGTTGATGGCCTTTTCTTTTTTTTTTTGTTTATTTTTTTTAAATTTTTTTATTTTAGTTTATTCATTACAGTTTCTATCCTTTATTCCCATTCCAGCCCACACACCCATTCCTCTCCTCTTCCCTCCCCTTTCCAACCCCCCTAGTTTAGTCCATGTGTCCTCTATATTTGTTCCTGTAAACCCTTCCCTTCTCCCCTGGAATTCCCTCCCCTCTCCCCTCTGGTCCCTGACTACCTGTCCTCTATTTCAGTGTCTTTTGTTATATTTCACTTGTATCTTTGTTTTGTTGTTTAGGTTCCTGTTAATGGCGAGATCATATGGTATTTGTCTTTCACTGCCTGGCTTATTTCACTTAGCATAATGCTTTCCAGCTCCATCCATGCTGTTGCAAAGGGTATGAGCTCCTTCTTTCTTTCTGCTGCATAGAATTC
>JAPYXV010004278.1:0-11497 GCA_028533065.1 Trachops cirrhosus
CCTTAGGTGTTCACCAGGGCGGGGCACCCCAGTTGCTGGATTGTGACGCTGTATGTGGGAGCGGGGTCTGAGAAGGAACAATGGCGCTTGCTCTGCTCTCTGTAGGACCCCAGACCCTTCTGCCACTTTCCACAAGCTAACTGGGCCCCTCTGGCACCAATTCTGGTGTGGGTGGGCCTGTGCACCCCGGGGGGACCTTCCTCTTCAGTCAGTGACCCAAAGCTCTATTTCCCAGTGCTGGGACCCTGAGTTGCATGCAGTGCCTTGCTTCACAATGGCCGCCTCACTGGGTCTGCTGGTCGCCATCCCCCAGCCTGGCCCGCCAGCCACCACCACTTGTGCGCCCAGGGTCTGCCTGCTGCCAGCTTGTGCGCCACTCCGGTTGCTCAGCAATCTGCTCCTCATCCCTTGCCCGGCCCTCCTACTGGTCTGGATGAACGTGTCTACTTTTAAATCCTTGGGTGTCCGACTTCCATACACTTCAATTTTCTGTCAGTTCTGGTTGTTATTTTGTTTCTATATTGTTGTTGTCTGTATCTTGGTTGTGCGAGGAGGCACAGTGCGTCCACCTATGCCTCCATCTTGGCCGGAAGTCTCTTTAATTTATTTTTTAATTGCAGTTATCATACAATATCATATTATATTATCATATATATTATCATATTATATTATCATATTATCAGAATCACATACAATATCATATTAGTTTCAAGTGTACAATGTAGTACTTAATACAGTTACATGCCTTATGAAGTGATTACCCTGATAAGTCTAGTATCCATCTGCCACCGTACCTTTGTATTATATGTGCTATACTTTACATCCTTGTGACTGTTTTTGTAACTGGTAATTTATACTTTTTCTTTTTCACCCATCAGCCCAATCCTCTCATCTGTATCTATGAGTTTGTTTCTGTTTTGTTTGTTCGTGTACTTTTTTTTATTCCATATGTAAGTGAAATCATGTGGTATTTATCTTTGACTTATTTCACTTAGCATAATACCCTCCAAGTCCATCCATGTTGTTACGAATGGCAGGAGTTCATTCTTTTTTGTGATCAAGTAATATTCTGTTGTACATACGTACCACATCTTTATCCGATCATCTGTTGCTGGACACTTAGGTTCCTTCCATTTCTTAGCTATTGTATGTAAAATGTCCTTCTTTGTCTTTTGTTATAGCCTGTGTTTTAAAGTCTTACTCTGTCTGATAAAAGTATCCCTACCCCAGCTTTTTTTTTTCATTTCCATTTTCATGAAATATCTTTTTCCATCCCTTTATTATCAGTTTGTGTCTGTCTTTCCATCTGAAGTGGGTCTCTTGTAGGCAGCATATGCATGGGTCTTATTTTTTTTATCCATTCTGCTGCGTTGTATCTTTTGACTGAAATATTTTGTTTATTTACATTTAAGTAATTATTGATAGTATGTAGGTATTGCCATTTTACTGTTTTCTTATTGTTGTGTAGTTCTCCTCTTTCCTTTCTTATTCCCTTGCTCTCTTCTCTTATGTTTCGATGACTTTCTGTAGGGTTATATTTGTATTCCTCTCTCTTTATTTCTTGTATATCTCTTACAGATCTTTAGTTTATGGTTACCATGCACCTCATAAACACCAAGCTGTCAATATAGCCGTCTGTTTTAAGTTGATGGTCACATAAATTTGAACACATTCTAAAATAACTGTTGTTTTACTCACCCCCTCCACACTTATGTTTTTGTCATTATTTACTTCTCGTGTGTGTATGTAACCCTTAGTTTATGTTTGTAATCACACGTGATAGTCCTCCTTTTGTCTAATCTGTGTACTAGTTTTATAATTGTTTTTTTTAATGATTGCCTTTGTCAATGAGATTTTTCTCTTTCATGTATTTTCTTATTCATATGTTTTATCTTTTCTACTTAAAGAAGTCTCTTTTAACAATTCTTGTAATATTGGCTTAGTGATGTTTTAACTCCTTTACCATTTTCTTGTCTGTGAAACTGTCATCCTTCAATTCTAAATGATAGCCTTGCTGGGTGGAGTAATCGTATTTGTAGGTTTGTGCCTTTCATCACCTTCAATTCTTCGTGCCACTATCTTCTGGACGGCAATGTTTCTGTTGAAAAATTAGCTGATAGTCTTATGGGAGCTCCTTTGTACATAACTAACTGCTTTTCTCTTGCTACTTTTAGATTATCCATCTTTAACTTTTTGCATGTTGATCATAATATGTCTTGGTGTGGACTCTTTGTGTTCATCTTGTTTGGGACCCCATACTTTCTGGGCTTATGTGTCTATTTCCTTTGCCAGGTTAGGGAAGTTTTCCATCACTAATTGTTCAAATAGGTTTTCAATTTCTTTCTCTCTTCTCTTTTCCATTTTGGATCCCTGTAATGTGAATGTTGGTATGTAGGATGTTGTGTTAAAAATCCCTTAAACTACCCTCATTTTTTTAATTCCTTTTTTTTTTTCACTTTTGCTAATTGGGTAGTTTCCACTGCCTTGTCTTCCAGATTGCTGATTTGATCCTTTCCTTCATCTAATCTGCTATAGATTCCCACTAGTATATTTTTCATTTCAGTTATTATATTTTTCAGTTCCGATTTGTTCTTTTTTATGTTTTCTATCAATATCCTTTATTATGTCTTCTAGCTCTTTGTTGAAGTTCTTAATGAGTTCATCTATTTTTCTCCCAATATCATTGAGCATTTCTTAAATATATTTTATTGATTTTGCTATTACAGTAGTCCCACTTTTTCACCCTTTGCCCCCCTCTGCCTTACCTCCCCTCCAGCAATCCCCTCCCCTTAGTTCATGTCCATGGGTCATGCATATAAGTTCTTTGGCTTCTCCATTTCCTATACTATTCTTCACATCCTCCTGTCTATTATGTACCTACTAGTTATGCTTCTTAATCCTTACACCTTTTCCTCAATTCTCCTCCTTCCCCCACCCCACTGATAACCCTCCAAATGATCCCCATATCTATGATTCTGTTCCTGTTCCAGTTGTTTACTTTGTTTTTCTAGATTTAGTTGTTGATAGTTGTGAATTTCTTGCCATTTTATGTTCATAGTATTGATCTTCTTTTTCTTAAATAAGTCCCTTTAACATTTCATGTAATAATGGCTTGGTGATAATGAATTCCTTTAGCTTTACCTTGTCTGGGAAGCACTTTATCTACCCTTCCATTCTAAATTATAGCTTTGCTGGACAGAGTAATCTTGGTTGTAGGTCCTTGATTTTCATCACTCTGAATACTTCTGGCCAGTTCCTTCTTGCCTGCACAGTTTCTTTTGAGAAATCAGCTGATAGACTTAGGAAAACTCCTTGGTAAGTAACTCTCTGCCTTTTTCCTGCTGCTTTTAAGATTCTCTCATTATCTTTAACTCTTATCATTTTAATTGTGATATGTCTTGGTGTGGTCCTCTTTGGGTCCACCTTGTTTGGGACTCTCTGCTTCCTGGACTTGTATGTCTATTTCCTTTGCTAAATTAGGGAGGTTTTCTTTCATTATTTTTTCAAAAAAGTTTTCAATTTCTTGCTCTTCCTCTTCTTCTAGCACCCCTATGATTCAGTGTCGGTACATTTGGAGATGTCCCAGAGGGTCCTTATGATATCCTCGTTTTTTTAAATTCTTTTTTTTCTCACTGTTCTGATTGAGTACTTATTCTTCGTTATGTTCCAAATTGTTGATTTGAATCCCAGCTTCCTCCTTTCCACTGATGATTTCCTGTAGATTTTTCTTTAGTTCATTTAGTGTAACCTTCATTTCTTCCTTTATGTTGTCGCTGTACTCAGTGAGTTCTTTGAGCATCCTGGTCACCAGTGTTTTGAACTCTGTATCTGATAAGTTGGTTATCTCTGTTTCATTTAGTTATTTTTCTGGGGTTTTATTCTGTTCTTTCATTTGGGGCATATTTCTTTGTCTCCTCACTTTGGCAGCCTCCCTGTGTTTGTTTCTGTGTATTAGGTAGAGCTGCTTTGACTCCCTGCCTTAGTAGCATGGCCCATTGTAAAAAAGGCATCTGTAAATTGTGAGGGGTGAAGCCTTAGGTAATCACCAGGGAGGACAACCTGCTTCAGTAATTTGTGGCTGTGTAGGGGGAGAGTTCAGAGAGGGAACAGAGCCGTTGCCTGGCTCCTGGAGGTTTGCCCAGCACTCACCCCATTTCTAGTTTCTTCACCCACTTCTCGTATATGACTGGTACTCTTCCAACTGCTGCCTTGGTGGTGAATCCCAGAGTGAGGGTGGGTTTGCGTATGTTCTAAAACCATGCAGGCCCTTTAACCTGAGTCTCCTGAAAATCCGGCAATTCCTTCTGCTGCCCCAACCCCCACTGGTTTTTTCAGCCATAAGTTATGTGGATTTATCTTCCTGGTGCTGGAACCCTGGGCTGTGTGGTCTGGCCTGGGGCTGGGACTACTTACTCCTAAGGCATTCCTACTGATTTTTATCCACCACACAGGAATGAGGGATCATCTGTTCCTCTGCCTCCACTGCCACCTCTGTGTGCCACACTGCGTCTCTACACCTCCACCTGTCTCTGCAACTCCGCCCCTCCTACCCTCCTGGATGAATGTGGCTTCTTTAAATCCTTGGTGGTCAGACTTCCACACAGGTCGACTTTGTGACAGTTCTGATGTTACTTGTTTTGAAATCTAGTTGTAATTCTTTCTGTGGTTGTGTGAGGAGGCAAAGCATGTCTACCTATGCCTCCATCTTGACCAAAAGTCCTCATTGAGCATTTTTATAACCAGCGTTTTGTACTCTGTATGTTAATAGATTGTTTGTCTCCATTTCTTTTAGTTCTGTTTCAGGAGTTCTGTCCTTGTCTTTCCTTTGGGACATGTTGTGGCTCCTCATTTTGGTTGACTTCTTGTGTTTGTTTCTATGTATTATGTAGGTCTGCTATGTCTCCCAGTCTTGATGGAATGAAGTTATATAGGTGTTCTGTGGGGCTCAGGGGTGCAGTCTTCTTGGTCATCTGAGCCAGGTGCTCCAGAGGTGTCCCCTCTGTGGGTTATGCATGCCCTCCTGTTGTAGTTAGGCCCCAAATACTGCTAGCAAGACCATGCTTTGGGTTGAACCTCAGGCTGACTGGCTGTGAGTGTTGGTCACCAGTATAGTGGACAAGGGTTTGTAAGGGCTGATTCCACAGAGCTGGTATCACTTGCTGCCAGCCAACTCCGACCATGGGGTATGCTGGTTGTAGAACTGGTTGGTAGGTCTGCTCTGATCTGGAGCTGGCCACTAGATTTGTTGGGTCTGGAGCCTCTTGGGAATGGCTCTGGTACAGGCCAACATTAGGGACCCTGGTGCATGCCAAGGTCAGCCACCGCTTATGCTGGGCTTGGGACCACTTGGTAGGAGCTACAAAGTGATCTGCATCTCGTTGTTGCTCATGCTGGGCTTGGAGGTATTTGGAAGAGGCTACACGGCAAAGCATAGCTGGCTGCCACTTGTGACCCTTTGCTGCGCAGCACAATGTGAGTTCAGGCAAGCTGCCACTTACATCAGGCTTGGGGCCACCTGATGGGAGTTACAAGATATGCTGAAACTAGTCACCATTTGTGCTGGTCTTAGAATTGCTTGGTTGGAGCTACAGAGCACACTGAAGCCAGCTATCTATCATGTGTGTGGGATTTGTGCACCTTTGAGAAAGTCTGCAGTGCAAGTCTAGGGCACCCACTGCTCATGTGAGGTGTGTAGATTTGGGGGAAAGTTCGTAGCTTGAGCCCAGGCAGGTTTCTTGTGTAGAAGAGCCGCTGGAAGAGGCTCAGGCCAGACAAGAGACTTGGGTAGGGCAGGGTTTCAGAATCACTAAGGCAAGGCTAATTGTTAGCCAGTTTAAAGGAGAGTGCATATTTGATACCTTCTAGCACTTTTATCCCATGGAAAGAGTTGCCACCTCCCCTGCCCTGGCAACCCCTCACCCTAAAGTTAGTCAATTTAGTTCCTCCCTGTATGTCCTTGATGCTTTTCAAGCTACTGCCCCTGTGCTGGACCATAGAGCAAGTGAGTTTGTGAATGAGTGAGTCTGTGTGTGGGCCCTTTATAATCAGCACATAGGCCTCTGACAGCCCTTTGTCTTTCTCAGAAGCAATCCCCGCTGATTTTCACAGCCAGATATTATGGGGACTCCTCTTCCCAGCACTGGAGCCCCAGGCTGGAAAACCTGATTTGGGGCTAAGACTCCTTGCTCCTCAGGAGGGACCTCTGCAGCTGGGATATTGCCACACCGTGGTTGTGAGATCTGCCCATTTCATATCTCCACCCCTCCTACCTCCTTTATGTCCCTAGTTACAGGAATTCTGTTCAGCCCACTTCGGGTGGTTCTCAGTGGTGGCTGTTCCATAATTCCATTGCAATTTTGATCATGGGAGGAGGGGTAGGACAGCATTTATCTCCTCTGCCGTCTCAAAAGTCAAGTTTTAAATCTTTATTTTTACTTCTGGATTTTTTGAATTTTGTGTTTATTAAAAAATATAATTGGTGAGGTTTAATTTTTGTTTATTTGTTTTAATTTGTTGGGGGGGGAGACTAGTTATGCCATACTCCAGAAAAAGATTTTATGAAGATTTAGAAACAATTTAGTTAGATTTGAAATCTTCATGAATCTTGAAAATTTAGTATTCAATATTGTTTAGGAATGTAGATCAAGAGCTTCAGAACCAAAATTCTAAAATCAGAATCTCTTTACAGTTATTATGACTTTGTTATCATTACAAGGTGGTGTTGCACCTTTGTCACAGTGAGCAAAACCTCACCAGACAGTTCGTTTTATTGCTCCTTCTCGGACAGACTGATCCAGGTATGAAAGGCAGGGAAGATGATGGATTAACAAAACCAATATTTTGTTCATCTGTTCACTGTGTTTGTTTTCAGGGGCCTTGGGCAAAGCACCTAGTAAAGTGACTGATGCCCTTCCAGAGCCTGAACTTGTAGGAGCAACGGCCGCCTCAGAAGATGAGGAGGAGGAGGAGGAGGAGGCCCTGGAGGCCATGCAGTCCCGGCTGGCCACGCTGCGCAGCTAGGGGCCACCCAGCTGGGCCCTCAAGCTCTTCCCATGCCTGTCCACCAGGTGTGCGCACACTCCTCTGAAACAGCAGCCATTTATGTATCTCTTGCACTACACCTCTGTGATGAGGCTTTGCATTCTAAAGAAGGTTTTCTTCACTCCGCAGAGGTTTTGGGGATTGTTCTTGAGAGGTGGTGTAATAAACACATCATTTTCAGGGGTATAAACAGAAGTATCTTTTTTGGAGGGAGGGCAAAAGAATTTGGTCTTCTCACAAAACACTTCTGAGAATGGAGTTTATTGCCTGAATGTTGAAGACTCTGTACATTTTTTGGTCTGTAAAACACTATATAAATGGATTTTAATAAATTTCTGCTTTAACATTTGGTCTTATTTTAGATTGTCATGTGCAATGAACTTTCAAGGTGTTTGCTATTCTAAATTATTTCATATGTGGCCTTGGAAAGAGATGCATGAGACTTGGAAGCTCAGAAGAATGGGCTTCTCCTCTGTGGGTGCTTCTCCCCAGCCTTCAAACAATGTATGGGAGCCATTTTGTGCTTTTTGACATCTGTTTAACCAAAAAGATGATTGGGGATTTTGACTCTTTGTCCTGTTTGGATGGATGTATTATGTCCTGAGAGGTGTGTGTGGGGAGGGAGTCGGGGGACTTTTTGCCCTTCCTTCCCACTGCAGGTTGCACCATAGCAGACAACTATGAGATGAGGACACTTTCTCTGACTGCCTGTCCCTGCTTTGGACCGGTTGTTTTGGATGCATGGGATATGGGCCTGCCCATAAGTGCTATCTCAAAGCCAGGAACTGACCAGTGAGAGGCATGGTGTGGTCATGCATTATAAACAACTCTCACACATCTCAAATATTCCTAAGTTACATTTGTAAGTAATTCAGCATTAGCAATTTATATTTGTATTTGACAGTTTATAAAGCTCTTTGACATATGTGATCTCATTCAGTCTTAACCAAAAAGGAAAACAGCTCACCTTGTACAGCTGGGATTCGACCGAGATACCTCTGGTTCAAGTCCTATGTGTAGTAAATCAGGCAGAAAAAACCCAGCCACGCACTCACAGGCTGCCTGGTGCAGACTGTGTAGAGATCCTGATGTCTCCGGTGTTGCTGCAGTGAGGCCCTTCTAGTCTCATCATGCAAAATGGAAACCTTGAATCCAGGGATGATCTTATTACTCCTGATTTTATCTTCAGGATACACTTTGTTTTTTAAGTAAACACGTTTTAGAGCAGTTTTAAGTTCATAGCACAATTGACTGGAAAATAAAGAGTTCCCAAGTACTGCCTGTCCCAATACATGCAAGGTTGTCCCATGTAGCATACCGCTGCCCCTCCCACACCAAGGAAATATGTTCGTTACTGAAATCATGCAGTGTGTAGCCTTTTAGATTGGCTTCTTTCAGTTACTAATATGCATGTAAGTTTTCTTTACAGTTTTTAATGGCTTAGTAGCTCATTTCTCTTTATTGCCAAATAATATGCTAGTGTTTGTACGTAACCACACTATCCACTCACCTGTTGAAGGACATTTTGGTTGCTTCCAAGTTTTGGCAATTATGAATAAAGCTGTAAGCATTCGTGTGTAAGTTTTTATGTGGACATGTTTCAACTCATTTAAATCCCAAAGAGCACAGGTGTGGATCATACCATAAGGGTATGTTTAGTTTTGTAAGAAACTGCCAAACTGTCCTCCAGAATGGCTGTGCCAGTTTGCAGCCACGCCAGCACTGTGTGAGTGTGCCCGTGGCTCTGCGTCCACAGCAGCTCTGGCGGCCATGTTCTAGACTCTGACCATTCAGACAGGCATGTGGTGGTGTCTCATTGTTTCAGCTTATAGTTTCCTAATGACATGATGTTGAACATCTTTTCAGGTGCTTTTTTGGCATCTGTATATCTTCTTTGGAGAGTTGTCTGTTTAGGTCCTTTGCCTATTTTTGATTGGGTTTTTTGTTTCCTTATTATTGAATTTCCAGGGTTCTTTGTGTATTTGGGATAATAGTTCTTTATCAGATGTGTCTTTTCCCAATATTTTCTCCCAATCTGTGGCTGTCTTCTCATTCTTTTCACGTTTTCATATAACAGAAGTTTTTAATTTTAATGAAGTTTAGCTTACCAGTTATTTCTTCCATGATTGTGTTCTTGGTGTTGAATCTCAAAAGTCATTGTCACACCCAGAGTCACCTAGATTTTCTCCTATGTTATGTTCTAGGAGTTTTATAGTGTTGTTTTTTACATTTAGGTCTGTGATCCATTTTGATTTAATTGTTGTGAATCATTTAAGGTCTTTGACTAGATTTTTATTTTTGCACATGGATGCCCAGTTGTTTCAGCACCATTTGTTGAAAAGACCATCTGTGTTGCATTTTAGTGTCCTTGCTCCTGTGTCAAAGATCAGTTTACTGTATTCATGTGGGCCTATTTCAGGGCCCTTGGTGTCATTTCATTGCTGTGCTTGCCTATTCTCTTGCCAATACCACACTGTCGTCTCCATACTGTTGGTGAATGTACCCTTATAGTAAGTGCTGACGTCAGATAAGAGTCCGTCCTCTAGCTTCATTTTTCTCCTTCCATATTGTGTCAGCTATTCTGTATTTTTCATCTCTCCATATAAATACTAGAATTGATTTGTCAATATCCACAAAATAACTTGCTGGGATTTTAATTGAGATTTCATTAAATCTATAAATGAAGTTGAGAAGAACTGCCATGTTGACAGGATATGGTTTTATGATTGCATTTATCTGGCTAATTTATTCACAGCATGATATTAGAATTAAAGGATGCTCCTAATCCCTGGGCGTTTTCGTTCTGATGTGGATGATCAGAATTTTCCCAGGTGGATGGATGGACAGTCAGAACAAATAATGACAGCCACTGTTCCAGCCATTCAAGTAAAATGATCGAAATGTAGGGCGTGGTTTAATTGTTTAAGGAGGTTCTGTGTTCTCCATTCCTGCTTGGAGGCAGAGGAAAGAACATTTTTGGCTCCTTACCATGTGAATATTCCATTTCCCCTCAGTTCTCTAAAGGACATCACTGGAAACAAAGGTGAATCAGACACTCTCCTGGCCCTGGAAGGGCCCACGGTCTGGGAAAGGGAATTACGGTATAAACAAGTGCAATAGAAGTTCCTTCAGTGTAGGGCCAGCACCGGTGGTACCAGCTTCCACTCTTCCCACTTTAACTATTTGGTGCCCTCAAAATAAATCAATTTCAAGGGTCCTGAGAATAGCATTCCACACCACCAACTCGTTTGTTTTGTTTTTAAACACAGCTTACTTTTTAAAATCACTGCCTCGCTTATGGTAATCACCCAGCACTTCACTCTGGGTGGATGGTAACCTCACTTTCCCTGTCTCTCCCCCTCTCCTGTGTTATCTGTCAGAGACGCCTTCCTGAGCGCTCACAGCTCACATGTTCTTAGGCCCCCCTTCAAGGTGTGTCTTCGAACTCCTAGGGAGAGGAGGTTATGACTCATTTGTTCTCAATTAGTACTAGTCATGCCCGCCTCTTCGCCTCTTCACCTCTCCCTGACACCCAGCCCCACCATGATTGTGGGAACAACTGTAAAAAAAATCAAAGCTTTCAAAGCTTTCAAATCTTTGAAGAACTGGGACCATTTTTCTTGTCCTATTCTGTGACTGATGCTCTTCAAATGCTAACATGTATTACCAATAAGAAAGGCTTGTAATAAACATAAAGCAGGTTTCTTTGCAACTTTGCAGAGCCTTTCAGATGCTTTTTCCAAATTTATTTGATTAAAACGATTATTTTTGAGATACCAGAGTTAACTTTTAACCACTTAAGTCATTTTAGAAATGCAAGTCTAAACCACAGTAGGGAAGTAACCTTTTTTTTAAGCTAAGTAATTTCTACACATAATCAATTATAGTTTTAAAAAGTAATGATGTCACTAAAGTGGTGGAGTAGACACCTCCAAAGAAACAGTGAAAAAAGAGCCAGAAACTGTCAAAACCAACTTTGTCAGAACTCTGGAAAAGAAAAGGTTCACACCGTACAAGTGATTGCTGTATTAAGAAAAAAGAAACTTAGGAAGCTGTGGCATGCTCACTCGCCCTTGTCCCACCTGTTTCCAGGCTTGGCAGCAGCCCGCAATACCCGTGTGGCACCCGGGTTCCTAGTTCCAGAGGATCAGAGCGGGCCTTGCTCACCGGTTGCGTTTGTCTGCCCTGCCTTCTCTGGGGTCATCCTCAACCACCATCACAAGGTGCTCATCTTTGGTTTGCCTGTCCTGGAACTTGAGGTGGGAAAGCAGCAGCCACTGCTTAAAAACATGGGAGGAAGTCTTCAAGATGTGCAAGAACCCAGAAACTTTTTTACTGACATGTCCCCTAGAGCAAGGGACATAAAGGAAAGAATAAACAAATGGGATCTCATCAAAATAAAGAGCTTCTGCATGGCTAAAGAGAACAGTATTAAAATAAAAAGAGAACCAACTGT
>JAPYXV010004279.1:0-11497 GCA_028533065.1 Trachops cirrhosus
TCAATTCTTCTTCTGTTTGAGCCATCTTTTTGCTGTTTTTTTTTTTTTTTTGTCTTGTTGAGCTCCTGTAGTGAGGGGCGGGGCTTTAGGAGTTCACCAGGGCGGGGCACCCCAGTTGCTGGGTTGTGACGCTGTATGTGGGGGCAGGATCTGAGAGGGAACAATGGCGCTTGTTCCGTGCTCTCTGTAGGACCTCAGATCATTCCACCGCTTTCCCTGAGCCAACTGGGCCCCTCTGGCACCAATTCTGGTGTGGGTGGGCCTGTGCCCCCCATAGGGACCTTCCTTTTTAGTCAGTGACCCAAAGCTCTATTTCCTGGCGCTGGGACCCTGAGTTGGGCGCAGTGCCTTGCTTCACAATGGCCGCCTAGCTGGGTCTGCTGGTCGCCACCCCATGGTTGGGGTCCACCAGCCACTGCCGCCCGCGCGCTGAGGGTCTGCCTGCTGTGGGCTTGCGCGCTGCCCCAGTTGCTCAGGTCTCCATTCGTGTCCCTCGCCCAGCCCGACTCTGCCCCTCCTACCGGTCTGGATGAACATGTGTATTTTTAAATCCTTGGGTGTCCGACTTCCATACACTTCAATTTTCTGTCAGTTATGGTTGTTATTTTGTTTCTATATTGTTGTTGTCCCTATCTTGTTTGTGCGAAGAGGCACAGTGCATCCACCTATGCCTCCATCCAAAAGTTTTAAATTTTGGGAAAAAACCCCATTTCTGTGTCTTTATTTTTATTACCTATGCGTTTTGCATCATATCCAAGAAGTCACTGTCATGGCCAGTGTCATACAGATTTTCCTCTGTTTCCTCCTACTATTAAAACTATTTTAATAGTTTTAGCTCTTGTGTTTACATCTTTGATGCATTTTGACTTAATTTTTAAAAAATTGTTATTTACCTATGCACACCAATATTCATAGAAGCACAATTCACAATAGCCAAGTGCTGGAAGCAACCTAGGTGCCCATCAGTAAGTGAATGGATCAAAAAACTGGTACATTTATATGATGGAATACTATGAAGCAGAAAAAAAGAAGGAGCTCCTATGCTTTGTGACAGCATGGATGGAACTGGAAAGCATTATGCTAAGTGAAATAAGCCAGACAGTGAAAGACAAATACCATATGATTTCACCTATAAGTGGAAAGAAGTCAACAAAACAAGCAAGCAAGCAAAATATAACCAGAGACATTGAAATTAAGAACAGACTGACAATAACCAGAAGGGAGGTGGGAGGGGATAATGAGGGGAAAAAGGGGGAAGGGTTTTCAGGAACATCTATAAAGGACACATGGATAAAAGCAATGGGGGTAAGTTCTAGGGTAGGAGGCAGGGATGGGTGGGGCAGAGGTACATGATGGGGGGAAATGGAGACAACTGTATTCCAATAACAATGGAAAAAGCAAGAAAAAAATGTTATTTACTTAGTTTTAGAGACAGTGGAAGGGAGGGAGAAATAGAGGAGGAGAAACATTGATGTGAGAAACATCCATCAGTTGCCTCTTGTACAGTAAACCTGCAACCCAGATATGTGACCTGACCAGGAATTAAACCTGGGACCTTTGGCTTTGTGGAATGATGCCCATACTGATCAGGGCTTGACTTAATTTTTCATATAGTATAAGAGTTCAACTTCATTCTTTTGCACATGTATATATAATTTTCTTAGGACCATTTGTTGAAGAAACTGTCATTTTCTCATTGAATGGTCTTGGCTCCTTTGTTGAAAATTCTTTATATAAATGAGAGTTTATTTCTAGGCTCTCTATTTTATTATTTTATTCCATTAGTCTATATATCTGTTTTTATACCAATAACACACTATTTTGATTCATGTGATTTTGTAGTAAGTTTTGAAATCATAAAGTGTGTGACTCCACATGAATTTTAAGATGAAATTTTCTATTTCTGCAAAAAACCTCATTGGGATTTTGATAAGAATTACTCTGAATCTGTAGATCATTTTGAGCAGTAGTATAGACATCTTAACAATGTTAACATTTCCAGTCAATGAACACAGATTTTTTTCATTTATTTGTATATATAAAAAAATTTTTAGCAATATTTTGTAGTTTTCAGTGTACAAGTTCTTGGCCTCCTAGGTTAAATTTATTTCTGACCATTTTATTCTTTTCAGTGCTTTTGCAAATGGAATTGTTTTCCCAATTTCCTTTTGGGATTCTTTATTGTTAATATATAGAAACAACTAATTTTTGTTGTTGATTTTTTACCTTTCAACTTTACTGAATTCCTTTCTTAAGTCTAGTGGGTTTTTTTTATTTGATAAAATCTTTATGGCTTTTTCCACATAAGAACATGTTGTCTGTGAACAGAGATATTGTTACTTCTTTCCAATGTGGATGCCTTTTTTTCCCTTGCCTAATTGCTCTGGTTAAGACTGAGTACTATATTGAACAGATGTGACAAAAACAAGCACCATTGTCTTGTTCTTAATATTAAAGGAAAAGTCTTCAGCATTTAACCATTGAGTATAGTATTTTTCATATATGGTCTTTGTTATGTTGAGATAGTTTCCCTTTATTCCTACTTTGTTGGGTATTTTTATTATGAAATATTGAATTTTTGTTAAGTTATTTTTCTACATCAAGTGAAATGATCATAGTTTCTTTCATTTTTTAAATGTGGTATATTACATTTATTGAGTTCCCTATGTTGAACCACCCTGTACTGCAGAAATGTATCTAACTCATTCATGGTGCATAATTTCTTTTAATGCACTCTTGAATTCTGTTTGCTGGTATATTCTTACAGATTTTGACATCAGTATTTATCAAGGATATTAATCTGCAGTTTTCTTTTCTTGTAGTGTCTTTGGTTTTCATGTCAGGGTAACACTGGCCTCATATAATGAGTTTTGCAATATTCTCTTTTTTAGTTACTATTAGAAAAGTTTGAGAAGGATTGGTATTAATTCTTCTTTAAATGTTTGGTAGAATTCAGCAGTGAAGCCATTTATTTCTGGGCTTTTCTTTATTGTGAGGTTTTTGATTACTGATTCAATCTCCTTACTAGTTATAAGTCTATTCTGATATTTTTATTTTTTCATGATTCAGTCTTTCTACTTTGAGTGTTTCTAGCAATCTGTCAATTTCATCCAGATTGTTCAATTTGTTGGTGTAACTATTCATTGTTCTCTCTTATACTCCTTTTTATTTTTGTCAAATGGATAGAATGTCCCTTCTTTCTATTCTGATTGTAGTTATTTGTCTCTTCTCTCTCTTTCCTCTCTTTATTAATCCAGCTAAAGTTGTGTCAATTTTGTTGATTTTTTTGAAGACTCAGCCCTTAGTTTATTTGATTATCTCTATTTTTTCTATCTTGTATTTTATTGATCTGTGCTCCAGTTTTTATTACTTACTTCCTCTTTCTAGCTTTGGGTTTATAATTATTTTTTATACACTTGTCTTTTTTTAAAAAATTGGTATTTGAATACAGTTGTCTCCACTTTCCCACCACCACTTTCCCCCATCCTACCCACCCTCACCTCCCATCCTCAATCCTATCCCCCTTTGGCTTTATACATGGTATTTTTATACATGTTCATTTACGACCCTTTCCCTTCTTTCCCACGCTATTTCCCTCTCCCCTTCCTTCTGGTTACTGTCAGTTTGTTGTTAATTACAATGTCTCTGGTTACTGTTTCTTAAATCCTATAGAAATAAAAAGTAGAATTACAAATTAAAATTACAATAATACTGCTGTTCATATTTGTCCATGTATTTATCTTTACTGGAGAACTTTATCTTTTCATACAGTTTCAAATTACTGTCTAGTGTTCTTTTATTTTTAACTTGAAGAAATCCTTTTAGTTTTTCTTGTTGGGCAAGTCCAGTGATAAAGAATTCTCCCAGCTTTTGCTTGTTGGGGAATGCTTTAATTTTCCTTTCATTTTTGAAGGATATTTTTGCCAGATATAGAATTCTTGCCTGACAGATTTCTCTTTCAATACTTTAAATATATCATCCTACTGCTTTATGGCCTACAAGTTTCTGGTGAAGAATCCACAAAAATTCTTATGCATTTTTTATACACAATGATTTGGTTTTCTCTTGCTCTTTTCAAGTCCTCTTTTTACCTTTGAATGTTAGTAGTTTGATTACAATGTGTCTCAGTATGAGTCTTTTTGATCTATCCTACTTAAAATTTGTTGAGCTTCTTGGATTTATAGATACTTGCTTTCCTCAAATTTGGGAGGTTTTCAATTATTACTTCTTCAAATAATTTCTCTGCCCCTTTCAGTTGTGAATATATGAAACACAGTTTATTCTTATATTATTATTTATTAATTATTGTATTATTTTTCATACAAACAGCTGTTATAC
This sequence comes from Trachops cirrhosus, assembly GCA_028533065.1. Lineage (NCBI taxonomy): Eukaryota > Metazoa > Chordata > Mammalia > Chiroptera > Phyllostomidae > Trachops > Trachops cirrhosus. Next base: position 4,339 of record JAPYXV010004279.1, read on the forward strand.
TCATATAAGGCCAGGTGAAAGTATGAGGCAGTACTGTCCTTATAAATAGACTTATTTTTGCTTTGTCCCTAGTGGGGAGTTTGCTTTTCATACTCAGGACGATACAGTGAAGTGGAAGAGTTTGGTTCCAATTACACAAGATGGTTGGACATGCCATTCTATCATTGATGGTTGAGATTAGCTAATGGGCTCAGTTTCTTGGTCTTTGGGTATCTTGAAGGAAAAATTCCATTCACAAGTTAAAAAATTCACATGTATTAGTTCAGAGAGGAGGGCAAGCTCAGAGAGGAGGCAATTATTTCTTCTGTACAGAGGTGAGCCTTTGTGGGAAAGATGGTGTTTAAGTTGAATTTTGAAGAATGGGCAGGATTTGGATATTTAGAAATGGGGAATACACTCCAGGCAGAATGCACCACACAAGCAAAGCCAAAAAGAGGTGACTAAGGCATTGAAAGGGGGGTGGAGGTATCTCAATTTGAGTGGAATATGGAATGGAAGAATAGGAGATGCGAAATAAAGTTGGAAAAGAAGGAAAGTATTAAAACTTATTTGGTGCCTGCTTTGTACCAGGCATTGATAATTCCTTTTGAGGATATGATAGTGTTTAGTCCCTAAAACTACTGTCCCCAAATGAGTGTTATTTCTCTTTCATAAAGTGTTATTGTTCTTTTTCTATAGATGGGGAAACTGAGGCATAGAGAAATTAAGGAACTGGCTAGAGGTAACCTCTTACTAAGAGGCAGCACTAGAATTTAAGTTCAGATCCTATGGATTCTTTAATACATATTTTTTTCCTTTTGCCATGCTGTCTTGAATGAAATTGTAATGAAGTGGTAGGTAAGGAGCCTCTGAGGACCTCCTGAGCAGAAGAGAGGTAGGACTAGAGCTCTCTGCTCGGGAAACTCGTGGTAGTGTGTGGGCTGGGCTGGAGAAATATGGCTTATTGGTTTTATTCTCACTAAAGAAATGTGCTAATTTGTGTCTGATGAAAACTTAATTATATGCCTTTTCCTAGATGCTACTAGGTTCCAGTGAACCCAGGGTAGCTATGAACAGGTTACATTTAAAAAATGTAAAACTTTATTGAATGTAGGGTTAATTACTGTACTAAGCATGTTACAGACATCATCTCAATAAATAATTATAACAACCTGAAGTTTGGTGTTATCTTAAATTCACAGAAAGGATAACCAAAGATTAGAGAAATTAATTTTCTTATTCAAGGTTGGAGTCAAATAAAGGCAGGCAGTCTCCAAATCTAGGACTGTTTGTTTCCTTAAGTTCTCATTCTTTTAATTCTTGCTATTTGCCTAAGAAGCCAAAATATAATGATTTAAAAAATAGCTTCATTCAGTCCTGCCACTTGTGAAGGTGGCCTTCTCCTGGACCCCAGTGAACATTTGTCCCCCACCAACTCTGTCAGCTCCTTGACTGTTATCAGTCATCTCTCCTCTTCTTCATAGTTCACTCCTAAGGGCTTCTCATGCTATCTCTTATATCCATCCTAATATATACAAATCACTTTTACAGACAGTCTTGTGAGTATGAAGAAAGAAATTCACCAATACTGACATTTCCTTGGTGAAGGGTGATGAGTCTTTGCAAAGCCTGAGAGTCTCTAGTGAATTTCAATTTGCTATGGTTTGCTGGGGATTGGAGGGATCATGGCTGGTGAGAGGCTTTGAACTTCAACCAATACATTATTATGGGAGACCTATGCCAGTTTGAAAATCTTGTTTGTCTCAAAATTTTTTTTAGATGTAAAGGGCATACTGGCCAGAAATGCAATGAGTTAATTGATGTTTTTTTGCCATATTTATCTTATATCTCTTTTAATTTTTCTCCTTGCTTGATAATTATCCCTAACATCTAGTTTTCTACTTTCTAAAAATACAGGGTGGGACAAAAGTAGGCTTATAGTTGAGTACATGAAACACAGATTATTCTTGTATTATTATTTACTAATTATTGCATTATTTGCCATTTGAACAACTGTATACCTACTTTCCCCCCGATCTGCATATAATTCAATTAGGTTGGATGTGTTAATGGAGTAACAACTATGTGAAAAGCATTTATTAGGTGTTTTACAATTAAATTGGAAAGATGACAACAACTAAGTGAATGAATGAGATTTGGACTGTCTTGCATCTTGTGTTTTTCACATAAATGTTATTTACCTGAAAAGCTGGAGAAGAGCCAAAGAAAACCAGTAGCTTAAAATTATGGTACATATTTGGCAATTCATAGTATTAATTACTGCTGATACAAATAGTACAGTGGATTAGTTACATATAAGCTCTTATAATTTCATTTTATTGTGTTGTAATTAAAGTATAGCCATAAGGCTTGGATATCTTACAGTTGCTAAAGGCTCATGGGTGACACCAGCAATGGGTAGCATGTTCTATGTCAATTGACATGATGACATTTCTAGAGACACTTCTTTCAGCCAGTCTTGGACAGAATATAGAGAAAATTTAGAGTTATATTGTTATTAAATGAGCCATTTTCCTTCATTCGTGCCAAGTTCATTTCTTTGGCTGACTTTAGTGACTAAGGAGAAGTCTAAAATAGTGATTCTCTGATCCATTCTTTAAGTTTGAAAAAGCAAAAATAGTACTATAAATTTATATTAGGAAAATTAAACAAAATACCCACTGCACAGAAAACAGATTAATAAAATTTCCTTGTTAGAGAGTCATAGACTGAGGATTGTCTTTAATTTACTTGGTTTTGGTGGCTGAGTGTGCCAGGTTTTTATTTCTCCCTGGGGCTATATCAATTGTGGGGCCTTGAATATTTATATTTCCTATAAAAAGCTTTTAAAAATATTGGTGAGCTTTGGGTAACCAAAGAATGAAGTTAATTCTTTGGGAAACTTTGGGGTTTCAGTGTAGACTGGGGTGGGATAAGGCTGGTTTTAAGTTGTTGAAAACACCCAGGATTTTTTATGTCTAGCTCAATGACTGTTTTCATTTCCTGTGGTTGCTATAACTAATTACCACTAACTTGGTAGCTCAAAACAATAGGGACTTACTCTACCACACTCTGGAGGCCAGAAGTCTGAAATCAACGTTCCATCAGGGCCATGTTTCCTCCAGAGGCTCTCGGGAGAATTTATTCCTTCCTTCTCTGGTAGCTGCAGGTGTCTGTCTCTTGACATGTGGCCATATCATTTTGGTCTGCCTCCGTGGTCACATCGTTTCATCCCCTTTGTTCTGTCTCAAATTTATCATTACTTTTCTTTTAAAGACACTTGTCATTGGATTTTTGGCCTATGTGTATAATTCAGAGTGATTTACTCATCTTGAGATTCTTACCTAATTACACCATCAAATATTCTTTTTCCAAATAGGGTACAAGTCACAGGTTCTAGGGGTTTGGACGTGGACATGTACTTTTGGGAGCCTCCATCCAGTCACTACAGTGGATTTCAAACTTGTTTGGGAAAATGTATTTACAATATAACCTAGCCCCATTGTAAACAGGGAAATAAAGAATTTTACAAAATGATATTTTCTCTTACCATGTGAGATCACGCTGTTCCATTCCATTCTATACCATTGCATTTCATCCCAACAATGTCCTGTTTGCTGATCTGCATGACCCATTAATGGTGTTGCCACCCACAGTTTTATATCTGAGATGATCCTGGGCTGTATCAGAATGTCTATATTCTCTTGATTAGAGAACATCAGCTTGTCTTCAGCTGGCTAGCTAAACTGAATTGGCTTTGAAGGAGTTGATGGGGAGGTGTGATCAGAACACTATATTATTTGATAACCTCTCACTTAAATTAAATGCAAATTATCAATATTTATTGACATCTTCCCATGTATCAGACATCTTATTAGATATGAGAACAAAAAAAATGAAATATACAAACCCACTCTCAGGCATTCCCTAAATTCTCTTCTATGTGGTACAAGTTATTTTAAATGTACATTCTTAATAATCAATTTCTCTGCCAAAGCAAATAGCTATTTATAAATGGACATTTAGGTTCACTTTGTAACTTGTTAACATGTATTCTTCAACACTCAAAATATAGTGTTCCACTGAAGCACCTCAATTTATGCTTTATGCATTGTCTTAAGAGGATTTGCAAACAATTAGAGAAAAGATATTTCAGAGAAGATGCTAATTTCAAGTTCTCATCACTGTGTGGACATTTTAAGCACTTTGCAAGGGATACTATAAATGTAAAAGCAGTGACTAAAAAAACTTTGCTGCTATTTCAAGCAGGTGACGTAAGAGGACTAAAATCCATGATTAAGAAAAATGAAATTGTATAAATTTTAGCAGAAATGCCTGTCATCACCCGTATTAGCTTCTAAAATGCCTCCAGGGGGTTAGATTAGAAAAAGAAAATTACTTATCTGTAATTCTTATTCTCTTTAGGTAGCAATTATAATAGATATACACTCTTGGGTGTAAGTCATTGGTATGAGAACCAGGAGTAGACTAGAAGTCAGCTAAAGAATTATAACCCTCAAGGAAGGTGCACCCTGGGACGTCAAGGGCATAATGTATTGGAATGTCATTGCCCTCGAATATCATTCCTATCTGACCATCAAAAAGAAGTGGCGAATTTAGTCCCTCAGAAGAAAAGAATGACTGAGTGGATCTATTATTATTATTATCATATATTAAATGTATAAAGGTCTAGCCCTAGGCAAAATTCATGAATTGGGTCTACTCATTTTCTCTGCTCCTCTCTGCCTATTTCAGGAATCCATACCCCCTTACTTTCTCTCTCTCTCACTTAGCTTTTAGGAAATACCTTATTAAATTTATTTACACTGAAGCCAAGACAGTCATCGTAGAAAGAACCTTGGAGAGAGAACAAAAAGCCACAGGCCTGGTGCTGGTTTGGTTACCAATTTGCTCTGGGGCAAATGTCAGGTAAACCATATCACCTCTTTGGGCTCCAACATCCTCATTTACACAATAAAGGGGTTGAACTAGGGAATGTAATTTCTAGAAAAATTTTAGTCTTTATGATGAAGGTGAAAAAGACAGGCTAAATGTTAGGCTAAGTGTAGACTAAAATGTTAGGCTAAAAATGTTACCTTTGAGTATGGCACTGAAATTTGAGAAGAACTGACAAAGCTTTACACTGCAGAAATGAAGCTTGATTTAGAACATCTGCTGGGACACAGAAGTGTATTTTGGGGGTCTGTGTTTGTTTGATCAGAATTTTCAAGATCATGTCATGTCAAGACTGGCCCTAAATATCTCTTAATGCAACTAGAGTTGGAGCAAACTTCACATAAGAGCCCCTTGTTAAATGAAAGATTTTCAGAAGCTGCATTTTTCCAGGCCACTAGTGCAGAAGAAGCAATCACTCACAAAGGGCTACTTCAGGGTCTGAAAGGGCTCAGGTCATTTCCAAAAGTGGCTGATTAATGGCTAAGGAGTAACTTGCACCAGGAGTGTTTCTTTTCTATTTCTTTTTGACATGCACAGGGACTAGTTGCATGTGCCTCTTTGAACACAGAGACAGAAAAATGCATTTTTTTCTCTTTTTTTTTCTTACATCAAACCCCTGCTTCCCTTTTTCTTTGAGGCCAATCCAGCCCATACTGAGAGCAAAAATGCCGGGAGGACTTGCTCAGATCCCACAAAATTTTAAAGGGAAGAAAAAAGGCTTTTATTTCTGGGCAGGTACATCTAGAGTTTTGCAGGGGAAATGTGCTCAGGTACGACTGTCACTTGCTCTGGCCTATACTCTTGACTAGGTGATCTACTGACCAATTGTCCTATTTGAGCCTCTTGGAGAGGCCCTCCAAAAACAGAGAGAGATGTTCCATGTGAGTATTTGAGATTTTCTGTAGTATAGCATGAATGTATATGGTACAGCTGGTCTACTCTAAGCACACATCCTAAGACTTCAAAGTGGTTCTGTGGCCCAAGACCTAAATCACAAATTCAGAGTCATTCCTTTGACACAACTATTTGGAGTAATGACCCTCAATCACCCATATAATCACTGGACTCAATATGTAGGAATGAGGGATGGGAAATAAGACATTTAGCTGGATCCAGAATAGATGAAAAGCCCATGTGACGTATTAGGCTGTTTGAGGTGCCCTTTTTTCTCCCATTTTTTCTCACTTCAAATAACCTGGGATGGCTTCATAACAATTATAATTCTGTATTACTTTTATAACTGGCAAGAAAATAGTTCAGAATCAGATCTTCAATACATTCTCTCACTTTACTATGGGGGTTATGAGGAGTGTATAAGGTAAATGTCTCCAGGAAAAAGAAAAGGCAGATAATTCATTCTAATTTTCTTGTATATCAGGTAATGTCAGACCTCCTGGCAAACAACCTAATGGTATTTGCTAGCAGGAGAGTCCTTATCTATGGAATGTTTTAAGCAGGATGTAGCTGTTTGCCTAGGATTGCCTATCATAAATTATCATGAAATATATGCATTTATGGAGTGTAGTTCCCTAGAAAATACCACATAAACTGAATAAAAACTGGGTGTGTTGTGTAGGAGATGGGAATCTTCTGTAAGTAATCTGACCTATACACATTGCTTAGGGACCTCACATGAATCTAAGCCGGAGAGCTTCTGGTGAGTTGAGAAGGACCTGAAGAGGGGTGATAGTGATTCCAGACCTTACTCTGCCTCATCTTTGCCTCTTGTTGACATGTGTCTTTAATATGACCAATAAAACTTGATACTGAGTAAAATTCCTTGATACCAACTCCTAGCAGACTGGTTTGACAATCTCATCCTTTAGGTTATCCCATCTGCATATTGCTTCTCAGATGGTAGCTACTTTTCTCAAGTTTTTCAAAATTCCATTTGATAAATTCTTTTTCATGCATTCATTAATTCATCCACTCACTCATTCAACATATATTTCTTATATACTTACTACACACCAGGCACTCTTCTAGCTGTGGGAGACACTGCAGTGAAAAAAAACTTGATAAAATCCAGCACCCATTTATGATCAAAACTCTTAGCAAAATGGGAATAGAGGGAACATATATAAACATAATAAAGTCCATATATGACAAACCCACTGTCAACATCATACCCAATGGGCAAAAACTGCAAGTGTTCCCCTTAAGGTCTGGAAGAAGGCAGGGATGTCTGCTTTCACCACTCTTACTCAACATAGTACTGAATGTC
>JAPYXV010004280.1:0-11496 GCA_028533065.1 Trachops cirrhosus
TCTTGCTGCATTTCAGATTCTCTCTTTATCTTTAACCTTAGTCTTTTAATTATGATGTGTCTTGTTGTGGTCCTCTTTGGGCCCATCTTGTTTGGGACTCTCTGTGCTTCCTGAACTTGCATGCCCATTTCCTTCACCAAATTAGGGAAGTTTTCTTTCATTATTTTTTCAAATAGATTTCCAATTTCTTGCTCTTTCTTTTCTCCTTCTGGCACCCCTGTGATGCAAATGTTGGACCTCTTGAAGCTGTTCCAGAGGCTGCTTACACTACCCTCATTTTTTTGGATTCTTTTTTCTTCTTGTTCTGATTGGCTGGTTTTTGTCTCCTTATGTTCCAAATCATTGACTTCATTCTCAGGTGTATGCACTCTATTGTTGTTTCCCTATACATTGTTTTTTATTTCAATTAGTGTACTCCATGTTACTGACTAGATCTTTTTTATGCTGCTGAGGTCCTCACCAAGTTTCTTAAGCATCCCTGTAACCATTGTTTTGAACTCTGCATCTGATAGATTGCTTATCTCCATTTTGTTTAGCTCTTTTTCTGGAGGTTTGATCTGTTGTTTGATTTGGGCCCTGTTTCTTTGTCTCCTCGTTTTGCAGTCTCCCTGTGTTTGTGTCTATGTATTAGATAGACTCTGTGTCTTGGTAGTGTGGCTGAATGTAGTAGGTGTCCTATGGGGTCCAGTGGCACAGTCTCCCCATATCACAGAAGCTGGGTACTTGAGGTGTGCCCTCTGTGTGGGCTGACTACACCCTTCTTTTGCAGTTGAACCTTGCTTGCTGTTGGCTGGTCAGTGGAAGGGATTTACCCAGGATAGTCAGCTGCTGGAACTGGCTGTGACCACTGACCACCAACCTCTGCCCTCCATGGAGGATCAGCTGTGCAGGGTCAAAGTGATGGTGCTCTGATGTGGTCTCCAGTTGTCCACTGGGTGTATAGGCTCTGGCATTTCCCAGATGGTGCAGGCCAAGGTCAGCCCCCACCTGTATTGTGTCTGAGACAACCCTTCCTGAGCTATAAAGCAATATGAGAAAGCTGCTACTTGTGCTGGGCTTGGAGATTACCAGGCAAAGCTAACTGTGAATCTAGGCTGGCTTCTGCCAGTGCTGGGTCTAGGGTCATTTAGCAAGACATATGGGGGCTGGAGCTGAGGGCAGCTGTTGCTTGTTTGAGAGAATTTAGGAAGTTGTGAGGCATAATCCAAAATGAACTATTCATATGGAAATGTCTGTTAACAGCTTGAGTGGTCCCATAAGTTGGGTGGGATGGAGTCTAAGGGGATCTCCTGGCTGGGGCAAACAGTGTTAGCCAGGTTGATGGAGTCTCAGATATGGCACCCATCTGCCGGCTCTGTTGCTCAGAAAGAGACTGCCTGCTTTTCTGTCTGAGAAAATACTGTCCCCCAGCTCTCACCCTGATGCCAGACACTTCAGTTCCTCCCTGTCTTCCACTGATGCCTTTTAAGCTGTTATCCCAGTGCTGGGGCTCAGAGGGAGTGAATCTGATTAAGTTCGTGTGTGGGTTCTTTAAGGGGAACTGCTTGGGACTCTAGAAGTTTCTTCCACCAACTCAATCCCCACTGGTTTTTGCAGCCAAGAGACATGGGAACTGATCTTCCTGTCATTGGAACCATGGGCTGGAAGCCTTGGTGTGGGGCTGGAACTCCTTGCTCCTGAGATATTCCTCCCAAGTTTTTATCCACTACACATGGGTGTGGGACCAGCATATTCTGCATCTTCACCCCTCCTTCCAGTCTGGATGGATGTGGTTTCTTTAATTCCTTAGTTGTCAGCCTTCCATTGAACTTGATTTATGCTGGTTCTGAGTGATAATTGTTCTATAGTTTAGTTGTAAGTTTGATGTGGTTGTGCAAGGATGCAAGCCATTTTTACCTGTGCTGCCATCTCCCATTTTTAACTTTAATTTGTTTCAAGTTATCTTTTGATTTCCTCCTTCATCATTCCATTTACTGATTCATTGTTTAATAACATTGTATTTAGCCCCCTTGTGTTTGTGTGTTTTACAGTTTTTTTTCTTGTGATTATTTCTAGTGCATAACATTACGCATTAGAGAAGTGCTTAATAAGATTTCAGTCTTCTTAAATTTATTGACACCCATTTTGTGTTCTATCATATGGCCTATCCTGGAAAATTTTCCATGTGCACTTGGAAAGAATGTATATTCTGCTGTCTTCCATTGAAATACTCTGAAGATATCAATAAATCCCTCTGATCTAGTGTGGCATTTAAGGCCACTTTTTTCTTGTTGATTTTCTGTTCATGTCAGTGGGGTCTTAAAATCCCCTATTATGACTGTATTACTGTTGATTTCTCCCTTTATGTCCATAAAGATTTACTTTATGTATAACTGCTCCTATGTTAGGTGCACAAATGTTTATAAGGGTTACATCCTTTTCTTGGACTGATGTCTTTAGCATCAATGTCTTTCTTTGTCTCTTGTCATGGCCTTTGTTTTGAAGTCTGTTTTGTCTGATATAAGATTTGATTGCTACCTCAGCTTTTTGAAATTTTCATTTGAATGAAATATCTTTTTTCATCCCTTTCTTTTTAGTTTGTATCATTCATTCTAATGTAGGTATCTTACAGAAATCACACATACACACACAGACACATGAATCTTATTGTCTTATCCATTCTGCTACCCTATGTCTTTTGATGGAGAATTGAAGCAATTTTTATTTAAAATGGTAATTAGCAAGTATGTATTCATTGCCACTTTATTCTATGTAACTATGTTCCTTCCTCCTCCTCTTCCATCCCCTTCTTCTTGACCCTTTTAATGTTTCTTGCAATACTGGTTTGGTGTTAATGAACTCCTATCTATCTATCTATCTATCTATCTATCTATTTATTTATTTATTTATTTATTTTTGGCTGGGAAGCTCTTTATTTCTCCTTCAATTTTTAAATGACAGCCTTGCTGGATTAGGTAGTCTTGGTTGTATGTCCTTGCTTTTCATCACTTAAATATTTTATGCCCATCCCTTCTGGCCTGAAATGTTTCTATTGAGAAATCAGTTGACAGTCTTATGGAAGTTTCCCTGTAGGTAACTGTCTTTTCTCTTGCTGCTTTTACATTCTTTGTCTTTAACCTTTGCATTTTAATTATGATGTGTCTTGGTATAGGTTTCTTTGGGTTCATCTTTTTGGGGACTTTCTGTGCTTCCTGAACTTGTGTATCTTTTTCTTTCACCAGGTAAGAAAATGTTCAGTCATTATTTCTTCAAATAGGCTCTTGGCCCTTGCTCCTTCTCTTCTCCTTCTGCTACCCTTATGATGTGATGTTGTTAAGCTTCATACTGTCCCAAAGGTTTTTTAAACTATCCTCACTTTTTAAATTATTTTTCTGCTCTAATTAGATGTTTTCTCCTACTGTATCTTCCAAATTGTGGGGCAGGGTTTTAAGGAGCCATCAGATGAGGCCATCAGAGTTTATCAGGCCAAAACAGACCAAGATTTGGCCACATGAAGGGAGGAATATGCACTGGTTGGGTTTGTGAGGGAAAAATTTCTCCCATGGTAGAGAAACAAAACTCAGTCTGTCCAAGATTTTGTGGGGAATCTGAGCTTAACAGGATGGTGCCACTAAGAGTCAGGACAATGATTCTAGTGGATCTCCTATGAGGGAGAGGTGAAAGTAAGGGATCAAGGAAGCACAGAACTGTGCCCCTGGCCCAGAGTCACAAAAGTCAATCTGTCCTGGATGCTGCCCAGACCTCAGGAGGGTAGGTCTGTTGGACCCTGAGGATGGAGCTAGTGGATCTCCTGAGGAAAAGGCACCAGTCAGGTTCGTGGGAAAGTGGAGGGAGTGGCCTCTGCTGCAAAACCTCACCATTCATTCACTGACACCCCCTAAATTTTCCAGACCTCCACACCCATGCATAGGGGGCTAACTCTTCAAAGGCCATGAGCCACACAGGGTGGGTCACCAGGGAGTCAACCAGAGGGTGGGGATGTTGCATTCGCCCCAGCTGATACCATAAGGAGTGCTCCAAATAAGAAAAATAGCATCTGTGACATGGGAGAGGGACTCAACACTGGGGTCCTGGTAGCTGTCCCTTCAGCTCTTTCCCCAGAGCCACACACTGTATGCAGTCTTGCCTCACATTACTCTAATTAGCTCTACCCTCCTTCTGCTGGAGCATAGGTTTAGTGACTATAATTAAGATTTTGTGCACTGGCTTTTAAGAAGGTGCTTGTATCTCTAGCAGACACCTGCCTCTCCCCTACAGACAGAATCTCCACAGATTTTCACAGCCAGATGTTAAATGGGCATTTTTTCCCAGTTCTAGTGCTCTGGGCTGGGAAGCCTGGCATGGGGTTGAGACCCCATGTTCCTCAGGGGAAACCTTTGCAGCTGGGATATCTCTCCAGAATCTAGCTGCTGTCCATATGAGTGGGGTCAGTCCTTTTTGCCTCTCCGCCCTTCCTACCAATCTCGATGTGGCTTCTTCTGTAAATCCTTGGTTATAACACTTCTGTTCCACTAGTCTTCCATTCAGTATTCAGGTTGATTGTTCTATATTTTAGTTGTAATTCCAGATCGGACCTGGGATGAAGTGTGTGAAATACCAACTTACTCCACTGACATCCTGGATCCCTATGCTCTTATAACCGATTTCTAGTACCAGACATTTGTGGTTGAAGATGTTTGATATGACTTTACTCTTCTTAAAACTGTGTAGGTTGCAGCGGATCTGAGAGATACAATCTCTTTTCTTAAATATTGTTACATATATTGGGTGCATAGGTTCAGAGCCATGACTAGCTACACATTTGTACATGACTAATGTTAAGCCATAACATTAAGCTATCAGTTTGGTTATAACACATGTTTCATAAGGGTGTGTGATATTCAATAGTAAATTTTATCTGAGAGATACCCCAAAATCTGAAGTCAAAGTTGGTGTAGTTGTATTTTTTCCCAAAAACTTTGAAGTCAGTGTTGTTGTTACTGTTTTTCATTTACCATTGAAAATGGCTGGAAAAAATATAACTATTCAATAATCCAAGAGATGTTGAAGAACTCCAGCAAATGCTACTTGAGTCTAATGATGAGAATGATAGAGTCAACTGAGAATAAAAGAGATTTAGAAGATGATCTTCATTCAGAAGATTCAGATACCAAGCAAGATATTTCTAGTGAAGAAAGTGAAGATGAATTAGACATGAATGAAGAGTATTTTTTGGAGAGAATAAAGAATCAAAATAGAGGGGAAAAATCCAATAAGAAGACAAATTAGAAGATAACAACTGAATATTTTGTGTCAATTTCTATTAGTTTGGCCAAATGCAAAAAATGCCAAGACAGAACTTGAATCTTTGAATTGCTTTATCACAAATGATATTTTAGACCTAATCTTATTATATACAAATAAATACATCAAATCTATCTTGAACCAGTTTTCAAAAGAAAGAGATGCTAGATGAATAGACAAAACCAAATTGAAAGCATTTTTAGGCCTCTTATATCTAGCTGGTTTATATCACAGTAATCAATTAATTTTGCAGGATTTATAGGCTACATATTGTAGTACATTGAACTTTCTAGATTTACAATATTTCTATGAAGATTTAGATTTATTCACAATTGTATCAGGTTTGATGACAAACTTACTTTAGAAGGCCTAAAAGTGAACAAATTTATGGCTGTCAAATATTTTCTCAGCATTTAAAGAAAATTGAAAATTATATTACTGTATAGGACAGAATGTAACAATAGATGAAATGTTACCTAGATTTAGAGGCAAATGGGGGTTTAGATAATATATTCCATCCAAGCCCAGTAATATGGTATAAGAATTTTTGCTAAGGTAGATTTAAAAGTATTTTACATAGGAAATATTCAAATATATGTCAAGAAGCAGCCTGAAGGTCTTTACTTGATTAGTGATAAACCAGCAGACATAATCAAGGGACATGAAGAATCCATTTACTCATCAGGATGTAATATTAAAGCAGATAAATAGTACACATGATATAAATCTTATCTCTGACTCAAAAAAGTAGTGACTTTCATGTGTAGGTGCTGTTTATAAGAATAAACCCCAACTATGGCCTGAATTTGTGTATTCTAAAAATAGGTCCCAAAAATCCAACTTATTTGCTTTTGGTTCAGATTGACAACTGTATTTTGTATGCCCAAAAAGGGAAAAAACCATAACACTAATTTCAAGTATGCATTTATTGATGCCATAAGTGACAGGTATATATAATGTGGCCAGGGACACCAGAGGATGACTTATGGATATATGAGGTCTGTCCAGAAAGTGTCCAGCCATGAACTATGATGAAGAGACATTTATTGAAGAAGATACAAGATACAAGGAATATTGTACATAAGGCAATAACACCTCAGTCCCCTTCAAAGTAGGCACCTTGGGACCTCACACAGTTCTCTCAATCACCATCAGCCACCCCATCATATTTTCCTGAATCTCATTGACAGTTTGAAATCTCTTCCCTTTCAAAGGTGGTTTTAGTTTTGGGAAAAGCCAGAAGCACCAAATCTGGTTGCCAAATTTGGGCTGTAGTGGGGCTGAGTCACCCGGGTGATTTGAAGTTTTGACAAAAACTCTGCTCAAGACGTGATGCATAAGCAGGCATGTTGTTGTGATGAAACTGCCAATCACTAGTTGCCCATAGCTGCAGCTCTTCATCAGAATAGTTTCTGTGAAGGAACATTCAAGCTTAACACAAAATATGATGCAGATTCATTGCTCTACTCACTCAGTCATTTTGAATGTGACAGCCACACAGTGCACATGCTCACTCAATGGGCATGCCCACTCACAATGCACATGCTCACTCACTCTACCATACCCACTGACTAGTATAGTGAAGTCATTGTTCATGCATGTGCATTCCAGTCCACTCTTCTTGGCTGTCAGTTTACATTGATGTCACACAAGGGGTTCTTGTTATATTAACAGTGGCTGGACTTTTTCTAGACAGACCTTTTAAATGCTCAGGCTATTCATATGCTGAAGAGCAATGTGAAGATAAGATGCAGACTATTTATTAGAAATCTAGTAGCTTGGTAGCTGGGGCAGAGAGAACACATGGCAAGGCAGTGACTGGCAGACCAGGCAGTGAGGTGGTGGCTGGTCAATGGGGCATTCCCACATTTGCATGCAGATAAACCAGGAGGAAACAACTGGGGAGCAAGACAGAATGTGCAACCCAGGGTTCCAGCACAGGAAATAAAGCCTCAAAACCTGTGACTATAAAAACATGTGGGGGTTGTGGGGGTTGGAGAAACTGTCAGTCTCACAGGAGAGTCCATTGGAGGGTCCCATGGGACCCTAGAATGTACATAAGCCCACCCACCTGCAAATCAGCATCAGGGCAGCACCTTGAAGTGTGAAATTCACTCATGGTGGAGAGGGGGAATGACTTTTCAGTGGGGTGAGAGCAGAGTAAGCAGCATTTTTCCCTCTTGGACCTCTTCCTTATATACAGTGCTGCAATGCAGCAAAGTGGGTTGCCTGCCCTTGCAAATACCTAAGGCTCCACCACTTACAATGTAACAGGTGCCAAAGACAAAGAAATATGGTCCACATGACAGAACAGATCAAAAGTCCATAAAAGGAAATAAACAACAAGGAGATAGCCAAGCTATCAGATGCAGAGTTAAAAACACTGGTAATCAGGAAGCTCACAGAAATGATTGACTATGGTTGCAAAATAAAGGAAGAAGTGAAGACTATGCAAAGTGAAATAAAGAAAAGTATACAGGCAACCAACTAGTGAGGGAATGAAACTGGGACTCAAATCAATGATTTGGAGCAGAAGGAAGAAATAAACATTCAACCAGAATGAAGAAACAAGAATCCAAAAACATGAGGAGAGGCTTAGGAACATTTGAGACAACTTTAAAAGTTCTAATATCCAAATCATAGGGGTGCCAGAAGGAGAAGAGGAAGAACAAGAAATTGAGAACTTATTAGAAAAAAATAATGAAGTAAAACATTGCCAGTCTGAGAAGGAAATAGATAGACAAGTCCAGGAAGCTCAGAGAGTCCCAAAAAAGTTGGACTCAAAGAGGGACATACCAACACACATCATAGTTAAAATGCCCAAGATTAAAGATAAGGAGAGAATCTTAAAAGCAGTAAGAGAAAAGAAGAGAGTTACCTACAAAAAAGTTCCCATAAGACTATCAGCTGATTACTCCAAAGAAACCTTACAGTCAAGAAGAAGCTGGAAAGAAGTATTCAAAGTCATGAAAGGCAAGGACTTATGTCTAAGATTACTCTATCCAGTGAAGCTATCATTCAGAATGGAAGGTCAGATAAAGCACTTCCTAGATAAGGTAAAGTTAAAGGAGTTCATCATCACCAAGACATTATTATATGAAATGCTAAAGGGACTTGTCTAAAAAAAAAAAAAGGCCAAAACTATGAACATTAAAATGACAATGAACTCAAAACTATCAACAATTGAACCTAAGGAAAAAAAAAGAAAAAGAAAAACAAACCAAGCAAAGAACTAGAATAGGAACAGAATCACAGAAATGGAGATCATATGGGGGTTATCAGCAGGGAGGGGTGGGGGTGAATGGGTGAAAAGGTACAGTGAATAAGAATGGGTGAAAAGGTACAGTGAATAGACAGGAGGAGATTAAGAATAGTATGGGAAATGGAGAAGCCAATGAATTTATATGTATGACCCATGGGCATGAACTAAGTGGAAGGGAATGTTGGAGGGAATGGGGGTACTGGGTGGAGGGAGGAGATTAAACTATGGAGAAAAAGTGGTACAATTGTACTAGCAGAATAAATAAAGTGTATTTTTTAAAGATTTATTTACTTGTTTTTAGAAAGATGGGAAGGGAGGGAGAAAGGGAGAGAAACATCAGTGTATGGTTACCTCTTGTGCACCCCCAAATGGGGACCTGACCCACAATCCAGGCTTGTGCACTGATTGGGAATTGAACTACTGACCTTTTGGTTCACAGACTGGCACTCAACCCAGGGCAATAAGATATACTTAAAAAAAAAGAAATCTCATAACTCAGTGTCAGAACAAAAGAAAGGCATTCAGAAATCTCTACAAGTGTGCATTAGCCTTTACACCTGAAACTTCATCAATTTCAAACACAAATTGAAAATTCTAATGACAATATAGATACAGCTCCCTTGACACGCAGAAAAAAATAGATGTGTTAGGTTCTATGACCCCAAAACAAGTCATTTATCAAAATATTTTTGCAAGTGTTATGAAAAGTATTTATGCCTTGAGCATAAATATTGTTTGTGATGACTGGTACAAACGTTTTGCAAAGCCAACCATTGGAGATTCTGATTAATTAATGTTAAATTTTTTTGGTTGTAATTTTTAGCAATATCCATGTTTCCATTACCTAAAAAGAAACATTTTATTCTTTTTTTAAATATATTTGATTGATTATGCTATTACACTTGTCCCATTTTCCCCCCTTTATTCCCCTCTGCCCTGCACACCCCCTCGCACCTGTGTTCCCCACCTTTAGTTCGTGTCCATGAGTTGTACATATAAGTTCTTTGGCTTCCACATTTCCTATACTATTCTTAACCTCTCCCTGTCTATTTTCTACCTACCATTTATGCTACTTATTCTCTGTACCTTCCCCCCCTCCTCCACTGATAAGCCTCCCTGTGATCTCCATTGGTGTGATTATGTCCCTGTTCTAGTTGTTTGCTTGGTTTGTTTTTAGTTTTGTTTTAGGTGTGGTTGTTAATAACTGTGAGTTTGTTGTAATTTTACTGTTCATATTTTTTATCTTCTTTTTCTTAGATAAGTCCCTTTAACATTTCATATAATAAAGGCTTGGTGATGATGAACCAATTTAACGTGACCTTATCTGAGAAGTGTTTTATCAGCCCTTCCATTCTAAATGATCGTTTTGCTGGATAGAGTAATCTTGGATGTAGGTCCTTGCCTTTCATGACTTCAAATACTTCTTTCCAGCCCCTTCTTGCCTGCAAGGTTTCTTTGGACAAATCAGCTGACAGTCTTATGGGAACTCCTTTGCAGGTAATTGTCTCTTTTTCTCTTGCTGCTTTTAAGATTCTCTCTTTATCTTTAATCTTGGCTAATGTAATGATGATGTGCCTTGGTGTGTTCCTCCTTGGGTCCAACTTCTTTGGGACTCTCTGAACTTCCTGAACTTCCTGGAAGTCTAATTCCTTTACCAGATTGGGTAAGTTCTCCTTCATTGTTTGTTCAAATAAGTTTTCAATTTCTTGCTCTTCCTCTTCTCTTTCTAGTACCCCTATGATTCAGATGTTGGAGCATTTAAAGATGTCCTGGAGGTTCCTAAGCCTCTCCTCATTGTTTTGAATTCTCATTTCTTCATTCTGCTCCAGTTGAATGTTTCTTTCTTCCTTCTGGTCCACTTCATTGATTTGAGTCCTGGTTTCCTTCCCATCACTGTTGGTTCCCTGTGCATTTTCCTTTATTTCACTCAACATAGCCTTCATTTTTTCATCTAATTTGCAATCAAATTCAACCAGTTCTGTTAGCATCCTGATTACCAGTGCTTTGAACTGTGCATCTGATAGGTTGGCTATCTCTTTGTTGCTTAGTTGTCTTTTTTTCTGGAGTTTTTTGTCCCAAAGCACCTGTTACATAGTAAGGGGTGGAGCCTTAGGTGTTCACCAGGGCGGGGCAACCCATGTCACTGCACTGGGATACTGTATGTGGGGGAGGGGTCTGAGAGGGAACAATGATACTTGCTCTGCCCTCTGCTGGTTTTCAGTCACTTCACCCACTATCCACAATCATGTGCCTTCTGGTGCTGATTCCTGGGTGGGTGGGTTTGTGTACATTCTAGAACTTTGTGGGTTTCTCCAATTAACTCTCCTGTGAGGCTAGGAGTTTCTCCTGCTGCCTCAATCTCTACAGGTGTTTTCAGTCAGAGGCTTTGAGGCTTTATTTCCCCATACTGGAACCCTGGGTTGTATGGTCTGTCTCACTCCCCAGTTGTTCCTCCTAGTTTTCTGCATGTGAATGTGGGACCACCCAGTCTGCAACCCACCACCTCACTGGGTCCTCCAGCCACCACCTTGCCTGCCTTGGTCTGCCAGTTGACACCTTGCCGTGAGTCCTCTCTGCCTGGCTGCCTGTCTCTGCCCCTCCTACTGGTCTGGATGAGTGTTTCTTCTTTAACTCCTTACTTGTCAGACTTCCATATAGTTCAATTTTCTGTCAGTTCTGGTTTTTTTTTTTTGAGAGCTATTACATGTTTTTTAAAAATTTTTTATTTTAGTTTATTCAGTACAGTGTCTATCCTTTATTCCCATTCCAGCCCACCCACCCATCCCTCCTTTCCTCCCTCCCCTTTCCAACCCCCCTAGTTTTGTCCATGTGTCCTCTATATTTGTTCCTGTAAACCCTTCCCTTCTCCCCTGAAATTCCCTCCCCTCCCCCCTCTGGTCACTGACTACCTGTCCTCTATTTCAGTGTCTTTTGTTATATTTTACTTGTTT
>JAPYXV010004281.1:0-11493 GCA_028533065.1 Trachops cirrhosus
TTTTTAAAGATTTTATTTATTTATCTTCAGAGGGGAAGGGAAGGAGAGAGGGAGAGAAATATCAATGTATGGTTGCTTCCTGTGCATTCCCTGCTGGGAACTGGCCTGCAACCCAGGCATGTGCCCTGACTGGGAATCGAACCATGATCTCTTGGTTCCCAGGCCCGTGCTTAATCCACTAAGCTACACCAGCCAGGGCTGAAGTCACTTTTTAATATAGAAGTGTTTCCCCACCTTTTTTATTAATGACATTGACTTTGGAAGAGTCCAGGCTCGCTATCATGTAGAATATATAATATTCTGGATTTGTCTGATTGTTTCCTAATGATGTCATTTAGCTTGCTTCTGTATTCCCTATATTGACTGCAATGTGGAAGTTCAATCTAGAGGTCTGATTAGATTCATGTTAAAACTTTTTGGCAAAACTATTTTATAGATGAAGTTGTGCTATCTAGTTTAAGTGTTATATGAAGATCAGTTATTGTTTGTGATTAAGAAATAGAAAGATATTTAAATTGGTGTTACATATTATATCATCAAAACAGAGCAGAAAAAGCATAGGTTTGCTATAGATGTCTGGATTTGAATGCAGGTCCTGTATTCTCCAGCAGCTCAACCGCATTAACTGATTTAGTGGTTTAGCTCTCCCCAGAAGACTAGAGCAGACAGCACCCTCCCCACCCCACCCCCCACCCCCCACCCAGTATGCTTGTCCCTCCCTTCCAACTCCTTAGTATTTTAGTATTTTTTTTTTAGAAAAAGGGCTTTTTTATACTAACCCTCATTCTTGTCACCATTCTCAGCTTCACCCCAGGCTTGAATGCCTCCAGTTCTCTATGCCAGTGTCCTCATCAGAGAAATTTGAAAAATTTATGCCTTAAAGGGTGTTACAAGAAGTAGAGATTAATAATTATAATATATGTAAAATACACAGCACAGAGTCTGCTGCATTATTTATTATATGCTCAACATACCACCACTGTTATTAGAGTAGTCTTGGGGAGGGAGGAGAGAGAGAGAGAGAATGAACACTTAAAAGGGGACAAGGAAATGGTATAGTATAGAAGAGAGGGATATTCAGTGTCTAAGCAGTTACTTCAGAAATCTTCCAAGAGTGTTTATGCGTATACCGTGACCTCAATAAATGTTCAGCTGGGACAGGGTTATGACACAATAGTCATCAACATTTAGGCAGCCCTTTACAGTTTACAAACCACATCCACATTCATTATTATGTTTGTTGTATACCCTCTTTCAAGGAGATCAGACATGCTTAATGCTTAGCCCAAGGACACAAAGTAATTAGTAGGGGAGCTCAAATTAGGAGTTCTGATGGTAGAACAGACTTCTTTTGCTGAAAATGTGCAGCCTGGAACAGACACCAAATGTCTCTTTTCTAAATTCCTGACCAAGGGACTCTTTCCTTATGGTGTTGGTTACTGAAATGCTTAGTTAAAGCTCTTTGAGTCTATTTCAGACTTGCAGCTCCTCATCTGTCATATTTTATCTGCATTGGGTGACATTTCCTGTACTGTCGTGTGTTGTCAGTCAGCCAGAAAGCTTTAGTTATTTCTTTCTCTCTGCTCTCAGAGAGAGAAGTACTGGTTAAAATTAACCTGAATTAACACCGTCACATGCATATTAAAAATGCATTCAAACCTCTGAGCTGGACTAATTTCATTGCTCAAATTATATTGCACTGGGCAAGTTCAAGACTCACCCAAACACTGGCCCTTGTTTTCTGAAGGAGTTAGAACATTGAGACTATTTCTCACTGTTGACCTTGATATTTTTTACTTGTTCATGTGTGGCTTTTTTTTTTTGGATTAGAAAAGTATTGCTATTTTAAACAAAAACTGACTATCTTTGGTTTAGCAAACTAGTGTAGCATAAGACATCTTAGAGGAGATGACTGAATTCTTTATTACTCAATCCAAGATGTTTTCTAGTTTCTTTTCTGATTTCTTCCTTGTACCACAAGATATTTAGAACTATGCAGGGGCAGGCAAAAGTAGGTTTATAGTTGTTTGTATGGAAAATAATACAATATTTAATAAATAATAATACAAGAATAAACTGTTTCGTATGCTCACAACCATAAACCTACTTTTGCCCACCCTGTATTTCTTAATTTCCAAATACTTGTGAACTTTCTAACTATCAGTGTTACAGCATAATTCTGCGATGTGCAGGGAACTGATTCTACGTGACTTCAGCCATGTGAAGGTTGCTGGGACTTGCCCTGCTGTCCAGCGCACGTCAGTTTTGTCAACGTTCCAAGTGCACTTGAAGAAGGAAGTGTTTTCTGTAGTTGCTGATGGGAATATTTCTTGTATATCAGTCATGTCAAGTGTATTAATCTTGTTCAAATCATCTGTATTTTTACTGATTCGATTTTTTTGCTAATATTGACTGTTTGCTTACCCTATTATTTCCTGAGAGAACTATATTAAAATCTCTCCCTAATATACGAATTTCTTTCTTTTTTTTCAGTTTTTCCTACATCTATATTTTGGACTAAAGTTACTAGATGAAGACAAATTCAGAATTGTTCTACCTTCTGGTAAGTGAAACCTTTTTTGTGTCCCCCTTTATCTATCTCTAGTGATGCTCTCTGCTTCAAAGACTACTTTGATATTCATATAACTACATCTTGTTTCTTCTGCTTACTGTGGGCATCCTTCTAATAATCTTTCTCCTTTTTGTAGCCAGTTACTCTGTCTTTTTAATATTTTGTGTGTGTCTCTCCTTAACATTTTGCCATATTTCCTTTATTTATTTTTGGTGACCTTTTAAATTAAACTGTAGACATTGTGAGTGTTCAAAGTAGTCTTTTAGTATATATCCTCCCACCAAATAATCCTCTAATACCATGTCTTACCCGGTCCATACTCACGTACTCACAATCGTCCTGAAAGTGACATCTATAAGTGTGTGGGTCCTTGCATTTCGTTGTATGGCTCTTAGTTTCTTAAAGTCTAGAATAAGCTAACTTAATTCATACACTATTATCTCAAGAGTGACTATAAGGAAATGAAACAGATATTAAAAAAATTACTCTTAAAATATATGTAAGAAATACAGAAAAGAGAAAAAGAAATACAGTCAGCAAGAAGTTGAAGTGAGAAGATAACAAATAGTTTTACATCTTCCACCAGTTTGAGCACAGCTACCTTTCTGGTATACTTATCTATTTCTGTCTACCCACCTATTTGTCAGTATTTTCACATGGTTGAGAACATTCCGTATATAATTTTTTCCTTTAATATAAGCAATTTTGCCCTTTAAAAAAGATTTTGTTTATTTATTTTTAGAGTTAGGGGAAGGGAGGGAGAAAGAAAGGGAAACATTAGTTGGTTGCCTCTTGCACACCCCCAACTGGGACTCATCCTGGCCCGCAACCCAGGCATGTGCCCTGAGCAAGAATCGAACCCAGGACTTTCTGGTTTGTGGGACAATGCCCAGTTCACTGAGCCACATCAGTCAGGGCTGTAATTGTAACTTTCAATGGCTGCACCATTTACTCTTAAGTGAATGTACCATAATTTTGCAAACAATCACCTACTATTGAACATGTAGTTTGTAATAGTTAATAATAATGCCATAAACCTGTTTTTGAAGAATTATTAGTCTGGCTCATATTATATCCATCATATTCATGTTATAAGGCTGAGAAGTGAAATTTCTGAGTCCAAAGTCTTTCCATAAAAAATCCCAATGTGCCAAACTTACTACATTGGAATAAATATTCTCTTCAAAACAGACACAACATGGTTGACTAGTTCTTGCAGGTGTTTAGTTATGTGGACAATTAGTGACCACAGACCTATAATGGATACTTGGTTTTTACCCAACTGCTGTAAAAGCTGAAAATGCCAGATATTTTCTTGGGGTCCATCAAAGCTAGGGCATCAGTATGTGACCTGGGATAGACCAAGTTGACTCCCTCCAGACTTCAAGGCTGAAACTATTTATGCAAAGAAACAGGCACAGTGAAGACTCCATCTGGGGTTGTATGCAGTGGCAACAGCCATGGGGTGGCGGGTAGCATCTGACGTCATTCAAGCCATTAGGTTCAGCAGTTGCTGGTAGTGGTAGCAGTGTCCTCAACAGAAGGGCTCTGGCATGATTTTGGTTCTGGCCCTGACTGATGTCTGGTGTCTCTTCTTCTTTACTGAGCCTGGTTGTCCAGTCTCCCTCCATCCTCTGTCAAATCCCAATACCCTTTAATGAAGTACTTCTCTACTGAAACCAGCCAGCTTGCAAAACAGAACTTGACTAATTTTCTGTGCCAGGATTCTCTCCCTGTGTAGCAAGACCTATTCAAATAATGGGAGAATTGGCATGCATGAAAGAGATTTGGGGAAATAGAGAAGGTTCAGGAAAGTAACTTGTCAGGACTGGTGAGTTGGGAAGAGTGAGGCTGCATGAACTGGGCTAATATTGGAAGCTGAAGAGAGCAGCTTCTTAAGAAGGTAACATTTATCATTCTTGGGCACCTGAATCTGGTTTGTCAGCAGAGTGATTCAGGGGCTGATTCAGGAGTCCAGCCCTTATAGCTGTGATACCGGAAACCAGATCTGGGAAGTTGACTAAATGTTAAGCCTGCAGATGGACAGTGAGCCAAGCAGGCACTGCTTGGCACTTATTTGGCACTGACTGTGGATGTGAGACTAGGTGGCTTAGAGGGGCTGTAGCAGACAAAGCTGTAAACTTGAAGTGGAAGCTAATGATCACCATGGAAGGCCACGAGACTGCTTTTGGAAATTCTCTTTGGTAGTTTCTTCAGAACCGATTTTCAAGCAATGAAACCAAAGCAGCCTCATTACGTAAGAGGTCTACTTTGTGACCGACCTAAAGCAGTATTGCCCCAACTTCATCACCTTTCCCATGGGGATGGGCTTTAAATAAATTTTGGCCATTTCAAAAATCCAGGAAATCAAGGTTACTGCTGGGGATATTTAGAAGCACAGTGACAGCTGTAACTGCTGTCTCTAGAATAACTATTGGCATCTCCCTTTCAGAGCACAGAGAACCCAGCAGCCTTTCCTGCCCCTCTTCTCCTCCAGGTGTGTTACCTTTGCTGTTCTGTCTCCTCAACTCTCAGGGCCCTTCTTTTGCTTCAGTAACTTGTTTCCTGAGCCTACACAGCCCAGCTGACTCGCTCCTACTACTTCTGTAACTTCTAAATAAACTTTCTCTTATAATTTGAAAAAAGAAAACCCACCTATTTATTTAGGCTTTATTTGTTTCCAAAGTTATAACATTGCTTCACAGCAACTATCTTCTTTAAATCTCTCAACAATCCTGTAAGGTCGGTATTAGTAATCCGTTTTCTGGATGAAAGTACAGGCTGAAAAGTTAATGATCAGATAAGACAGCAAATGAGTGGTAAAGCAAGAATTCAAGCCCAGATCTGGTTCACTCTGAAGCACATGCTCTTTCTGTAGGCAGTGCTTCGGGAGGTTCCAGAAATACTTGAAATAATTTCAGCATTACTGTTGTCTCCCCAGGAGACTGCTTTCAAGGGAATGATATACATCTGACTCTATAAATACTAGATTTTAAAAGTCACAGTTAACATACACAGAAGTCCATTTGCAAAACAACCCACAGGATTCTGCAAAAAGGCTGTGAAATCTTTAAGGACTTAAAAACCGTGAAAACTCATAAACAGTAGATGTGAATACAGCTCAAGTAATACAACACCTTCATTGATTTTCATACTCAGCAAAAGTATTTTTAATGATGAAAAAAATACTCCTCGCTCTCCTACCTCAATGACACATTGAAAAACTGGCCTAACTTGTGTCACCTTAAAGGAGGCTGCTCCCTGTGTGGGCACATTCTTTCCTGTGGAGGGACAGAAGGGCAAGTCCATTTGGGGAGGGGTTTGTTTTGGAGCATTTCTTTTAGAAATTCTTAATATGTATTTGTTAAGTACCACACACAGGTAATAGCTAAAAATTGACTCTTTTGGATTTCACTCGGCTAACAGCGGGCCAGTCTTCAGACTGATGCTACTGTCTAGGTAAAAGGAGAAGAAGGGGCAGCAATCACTTAAATGGCACTGCCTTTCACACTTCATCCCCCTGAAACAGTGAGGGCGGGACTATTGTGTGGCAGATTGTGTGTGTGTGTGTGTGTGTGTGTCAGTGGGGGTGGAGTGAGGGTGGGCAGGTGGTCAAGATTTCAGATTTTCTTTTTTAAAATTATAGTTTGCTCCATGGGCAACGGCTGATGGTAGTTGCAGTGCCTGTCCTGCCTGGAGGCCTCCCCGAGGAGTCATCTTTGTGTTCTTCGGAGCTAGAATGGGGGCCTGGGTAGAGGGCTGCTGTCAAGTCTTAATTTGTCTTTGCTTACCTCAGGTGGTGCTCTGTCCTCTTTTCCTCCAATCACTGACATGGTGGGAGATGTTGATAGTGGTGCTATGTTAAGATTTTCTTAAAAAAATAAATTAATTAAACCAACCAATCAATCAAACAAAAACTTTTTACTTCCCAAATCTCCCCCTAGAGGGAAGAGTCAAGGCTGTTCTGAACCAGCCCAGCACTGATGTCTCTGCTGTCATTTGGAAGTGGGTTTAGTGGTTTGGTGGGGGAGGGGGGAAAGAGCGAGGCAGAGGGAACTCCTTTGCCATTCCCATCCTGCTGCAGTTGTTTCAGACATGCCAGCTTCCAGCCAGACTCCCAAAATGTCCCTGCACAGAATGCAAAATAAACATGTTTTGTAAAAATAACGCTTTGACGTCTCCCAGCCTTGGACTCGACCGTGAGGCGCATCATCTCAGGCTGTCCTGGTGGAGTGAAAAGGAGATCACCCATGGCTTCCCAACTCCACTGACTGTGCGGCAAAGGGTTGGGAAGAAAAGGATTTTTTAAAAACAATGAAAAAAAGAATGAAAGACCTCTTTGAAAACCCTTACATATTCCCACTATCTCTTACAGCGAGCTATTGCCTGTTCATTAGTGTGGAGATTTTTTTTCCACTTTGGTATCAGCCTAACCCTTGAGATTAAACTCATGATAAGCCACCTTCCAAGGTTAGCTAAAAGAAAGTTGTAACTGGGAATGCCACCTAGTCCTTTAGCTATTGTACCTTTTCATGTACATTCTTTGAGGAGTAAGACAATAACATATTGTTTTATTGTTCAGAATCCCCTTGGTTGCTGGCAACTGTAATTCAAACTGAGTTTGTTTAGGACAAAGAGAAGCATTTATTGGAAGGATATTGGGATATTTTAAATAACTGAAGATAGGGTTAAAAGCCAATCTATGCAAAAGACAAAGAAACAGCCAAAAATTTAATGCAAAAGGAAATAAGACTGAAAGCCAGAAACCAAACTGCTACCAGGATTCTCTCTCTCTCTTCATCTCTACTTCTCCTGGTTGTCGAAGTCGTTCTCTTTCATTGTAGATCTTGAGTTTCCCATATTGTGGGTTATAACATCAAAGAGGAACTGACTTTATTTCTTAATTGCAGATAGAAAAGTCTTGGGGAAGACCCTGATTGTCCTGGCTTTAGACAGGGGCGCCAGCCTGGTCCAGTCAACTCTGTTGGTGGGGTGGTGTCATCTACGAGCATAGTAGGTCGCCCAGCCCCCCGTGCCACGTGTTTGGAGTGTGGAAAGAAGCCATTCCAAAAAGAGTTTCTTTCATAGAAGGAGGGAGGAGATCTAGTCAAACAAAATACCAGATACCCACAATAAGTATATAAAATATACTTGCATATAGACCTGAGAAATGTTTCTTATGTGGCAGCTGAAGTCTTGAGAAAAGTCAGAAATCAAAAACCTAATCTAGATATGTATATATGGCAAGAACATAGGATTCACTCATTCATTCAATCATTTTAACTTGGGACTCCAAAGAACACAAAATATATTGAGAATGACTGGACCCACACTCTAAAGAAAGCCAAGTACAAATAGTAGTTTACACTCAAATTTACACACATCACATACACATACACTGCAGATTCATGTGGATCGGGCATTTTTCTGCTCCTTTGGACTGGATTCTCTTCTGCATGCTCTCCATTGTTTTTGCCTTACTTGATTTGGTCTGAGCTGAGTGTCCACTTTTTAACTTGGGGCTCTTATTTCTGAGTGTTGGCTGTGCCAATCCAGTGGCAGAGCTGCGTTCCCTGCAGCCCCCTGACCTGAGTGAGTTCCCTCTGCACACTTTCAAGCAGGTCCATTGTCATTCTGCTTAGGTGGTTGGCTCCTCAGGTGCTGAGAGTGGACGGAATGTTCAAAGCCTGCTAGGCAGGACGAACCTTCTCCTGACTGGTGTCTGCAAGCACAAAGAGTATTCCTTTAATCAACTCCACGGTGTAATCTTGTGTAAGATCACAAAATACTCCTCTCCACCACCCATGTCGCCTGACTCTCCCTGCCACAATACGTTGCCACCCCACAGATATTACTGTTCATTAACTCATGTCTAACATGTAGTGGCTTATACTAGGTGTTAGTGAATGTCTAAAAATAGATACACAGCCTGGAAGTGAGAAATGAAAATTGCAAAATGGCTGGGTGTAGAAAATGATGTGACATGCAACAGGCCTTTTGATATTTTGCCCTGTGGTTGTATTTTACAGGTTAAATAAAATTAATATTCTTGGTCAACCAAGGGCATATAGGCACTTCAGACATTTTACTTCTTCTTAGCCTATAGCAATACCTGTTTTATTTATTTAGTTTTACAGGACTTTGTCTTGATCTGGACCATTCATATAAGATGCTTTGCTTAATGCATTTGCAATCATGTATGTGTGTTTGCATTTCTAAAGTTTTGCATTTCAAATTAGGCCACTAGTTTCAGGAAGTGTACTCCCCTGTACACATGGTGCTAATTGGGACAGAAGACTATATGTAAACAAGCCCCCCAAATAGTCATTAGGAATAAAAGGTTTTATGTTTTCTATTTATAGGAAGAGTTTGGGGAAAAAAATAAAGGGTTTGGCTTTATTTTAAAAAGCAGTACAATTGATTATATACTTTAAGTGTGAAATTGTAGGCTAGCATTTTTCTAATTGTATTAATAACCTGAAGACCCTGACAGGGGCAAAGGTAGGTTGCACTATTCCTATCTGTGATGATGCTCAGCAGACATTTCTGTTTTTCTTGACTCCTGTGTCCCTGGAACAGCACAGCCATCAGGTAGGTGCGGACGCATTGCTTACTCTCCTCCTCTGTTCTCTAGGAAGCCTGGCTAACACATCTTCTAACATACTGTAAAGATGATTTCACAAATAACTTTATTACTATGATTTCATTTAATCTTTCTAACAAATCTATAAGGTCAGTATCCTAGGCCCACTCATTATAAATGTCAGGGCTAGTTTGTATATCCACAACTTTTTATTCTTATTTTTTATTTTAAGAACCTTTCTCACTTCATTCATATTTCCCAAATTAAGGTCTGAAGATCCTTGAAAGTCTGCAGTTGTATTCTCAAGGGGCCTCGAGTTCTCTGCAAGAATTTAATTTTGTTTTCATTTTGATGCTAATAATGACTATCAACATATTTGGGTTCCTTTGGATGATCAACTTAACAGAGAGCTGCCATGTGCTTTCACGGCCTGCATGTTTTTCTATGCTGAAGATTTTGTTGGTGCCAGGGAATGCCACTTTGTCAGAGACAAATGATTTGGGGGATTTAAAAAGAAGAGAAAAAGGAACATTCAGGCAGTTAATATGTGAAGGTTGTGTTCTCTCTAAGCAAAGGCCAAGTGACTTCATCACAGGATATATGAAGAAAGGTTCTGCTTAATTTAAACAGACAAGATGTGGAAGCATTGAGTCATTGCATAGCATGTGGTCAGCACACTGGACTCAGAAGAACCTGCATGTTGAGGGGGAGTGCCACATTCAGGTCGTGGGGTGGAGTGGCCATCTGCAAGAGTCCCATGAAATCAAAATTGTTAATTTCAAGTTTATGAGTCCTACATTTGTTGATCTGCAACCATGGCTAATTTTATTGTTGTATGATATCTATATACAAATGTTCTTTATATCTAGTTTTCCAGTATGAGAAATTATCTTACAATTTATTTGTTTACTTTTCCATTGTCTGATTTTTTACATTAGGATATACACTTACGTCGAGCAGAGGCCTAGAATGTATAATTTGCTCTTTTGCATGACAGTTGGAGCCTTGGAGATGGAAAGAATCTAGGGAGACCCTGCAGACCAAGTGAAGAAGAGAGTCTAGGTTATAACTCTAAGGAAGTTACAGATTTAACAGGTGAATAATAGAGGGTGGGCTGCCAATGGAGACTAAGGGAACATCTAGGCAGAAAGGAAAGTGTCATGGCATGGAAAGCAATGGAAAACCTCAGATTTATTTAGGTTGGACTTCCGGCCAAGATGGAGACATAGGTAGACGCACCGTGCCTCCTCGCACAACCAAGATAGGGACAACAACAATTTAGAAACAAAATAACAACCAGAACTGACAGAGAATTGAAGTGTATGGAAGTCGAACACCCAAGGATTTAAAAATAGACACTTTCATCCAGACCGGTAGGAGGGGCGGAGTCGGGCAGCCAGGCCAGGGACACGGAGCAGAGAGCTGAGCACTGGGGGCAGCGCTCAAGCCCACAGTAGGCAGACCCTGGGTGCACAAGCAGCAGTGGCTGGTGGGCCCCGGCCAGGGGGTGGCGACCAGCAGACCTAGCAGACCCTGGGCGCACAAGCAGTGGTGGCTAGTGGGCCCTGGCCAGGGGGTAGCAACTGGCAGACCCAGCGAGGCAGCCATTGTGAAGCAAGGCACTGCATGTAACTCAGGATCCCAGCACCAGGAAATAGAGCTTTGGGTCACTGACTGAAAAGGAAGGTCCCACAGGGTGCACAGGCCCACCCACACCAGAGTTGGTGCCAGAAGGGCCTGGTTGGCTTGCAGAAAGTGGCAGAAGGGTCTGGGGTCCTACAGAGAGCAGAACAAGTGCCATTGTTCCTTCTCGGACCTCGCCCCCACATACAGCGTCACACCCAGCCACTGGGGTGCCCTGCCCTGGTGAACTCCTAAGGCCCCGCCTCTCACTACAGGAGCTTGACAAGACCAGAAAACAAAACAAAACAAAGCAAAACCAGCAAAAAGATGGCTCAAACAGAAGAAGAATGGAAAGCCCCAGAACCCATCCTTTTAAGCGACCAAGAGATAGCCAACCTATCAGATGCACAGTTCAAAGCACTGGTTATCAAGATACTCACAGAATTGGTTGATTTTGGTCACATATTAGCTAAAAAAATGCAGGCTACAATAAGTTTAATGAAGAAAGATGCACAGGGAACCAATGGTGATGGAATGAAAGATGGGTCTCACATCAATGGAGTGGAGCAGAAGGAAAAAAAAACATACAAGCAGAAAAGACTGAAGAAATAAGAATTCAAAAAAATGAGGAGAGGCTCAGGAACCTCCAAGACATCTTTAAACATTCCAATATCCGAATTATAGGGGTACCAGAAGGAGAAGAGGAAAAACAACA
>JAPYXV010004282.1:0-11493 GCA_028533065.1 Trachops cirrhosus
CGGGGCCGCCTGCTTTCCTTATGTGGCCAGGTGTCCCTGCGGCGTGAGGGCAGGAACAGACGCGTTTTCAGGGAGCGTCAGAATTCCCAGGTCAACCTGTGTCACCGGAAGCTTCCCCAGAGGTCGTGGGGTCTGACCGCCGCCTCCAGCCCGAGTCTGACGCTCCCGGGGGCCAGGTTCTCTGGCTCCCTCGCCCCCTCGGGGCTCCCTCTTCCACACGGAAGGCCCAGAGAGCGGACCCCACCCCAGTCATGCCCCCTGCCCCGGCGGCCCAGTGTCCGCCCCAGTCCTGACCCCTCCCCGCCCGCAGGTTCGCCAAGCTGCTGCTCCGCCTGCCCGCCCTGCGCTCCATCGGCCTGAAGTGCCTGGAGCACCTGTTCTTCTTCAAGCTCATCGGGGACACGCCCATCGACACCTTCCTCATGGAGATGCTGGAGGCCCCGCTTCAGGTCACCTGAGCCTCCGGGCAGGTGTGTGTGGCCCCGCCCTGCCCACGGTCCTCCAGGTCCCACGGCCCTTCCCTGTCCCCACAGTGTGATGCTTCTAATAAAGACACCTTTCTACGCCCTCGACTTTCCGGAGTGGAGTTCTGTGTGGGTGGAAGAGGCCACTCTTCTGAGCTGGCTAAGGGGCCGGGGGGTTTTCTGGGAGTGCTCAGGAAAACTGACCCAGCCTCTGTACGTATGACAGGTTCCAATTATTTTTCTCTTGCCAAAAAAGCAAAGGGATGAATAACAAAATAATACGTCTGCTCTCGGCAGCGCCGGAGCCGGTGCATCAGAGGGGGCGGGGCAGGCGGTGGGGGTTGGGGTGCGGGCCGGGGCCGGGGTCCTCAGGCAGCCCCTGGACAGACGGGGAAGAAACACTGTGTTTCAGAGTCAGCTTTTCTTGCTGGTTCTCTTTTTTCCTCCTAAGACTGATAAGCAGAAAGAGCCTTGTCCTGGCCGGGGGGTGGGGTGGGCATTGAGAAAGAAGGCCGGGAAGAGTCGTGGGTCCTGGGAGGGGTGTGTGGTAACTAAAAATGGAGCGCCTGTCATCACCCCCCAAGAGGGGAAAGACCAGAGCCCACCACCTTTATTTTCGTTATTATCTAACCCCACATCACCATCCTTAAAAGGGAATGAGAGGAAACCTCCCCAGCTCTAGCCCTTGGAGCCCTACTGTGTGCTGGACAGTGAGCACCCGGAGGGTAGGGACTGCGTCTTACTGAAGTCACAGCCAGCCCACCGTCTGCAGGTCAGCTCGCGCTGGCAGCTGGACCAGGGCTTGGTGGGTGCCGGAGTCTCTGCTGCACGCGCCTGAGTCTCTGCTGCACATGCCCAGCTCCTGAGCAAAGCGTGGTCCCACCTTCCTCTGAGCATCGGTGGTGGGTGTGGGAGCGAGATGCGGCTGCGGCAGCGCCTCGCACACTAGGGGGCGCTGTGGAGAAGATGGAGTTGGCACCGTGAAATGCTCAGGGTCCCGGCCACTTCCGTTCCTGCCATTCAGGGAAACCAGCCAAACGGCCCTGGGTTAGAACTTGAAGCTACTGCCCCGCTCAGAAACTTCCTGTGAGCTCCTCTGTCTACCGAGCAGGGGGTCTCACCAGGGGCAGTTGTGCTGTGCCCCCACCTCCCGCCCCTCGAAGGTTTAGCAGTGTCTGGCGGTGCTGTCCCTGGGGGAGAACCATGGGGGGCGGACACGGAGTTGCTAGATGTCCACCACGTGTGGGACGGTCCCCACAAAGGTGTCCGGCCCCAGACGTCAACCCTTGTGGGTTCCTACGGGGAGGGGAGGCTGGGACCCCACTCCTGGTGAGGCTCCTCCGTGGCACGAATGCAGGGCCACCCTGGTGAGCGTGACGGGGTGCCTGTGGGCACGGAGACCCATGCCTTCCCCTTGACCAGGGATCCGAAGACCCGGCCCGTCTTGAGGGTGAGAGAGGGGCAGGGAGAGGGGGCAGCGCTGTGCCCCCATGCCACTTGGTCTGGCCAGGAGGTGGCATTTCCTGTGGGCCAAGTGAACGCCCTGCAGGGAAGCCAAGCTTAGTATCTGCAGGTCCGAGCCGGAGGGAGTGGCTGCCAAAGCCAGGGGGCCCCGGCAGTAAGAGGCTGTGGCTGAGCTACGGCGGGCAGTGACGAGGGGGTCACACAGGGGGTGCTGTCGTATCAAACAGGAGGTCCAGGAGAGCCCTCGCTGCCCGCAGCTGGTTCCTGCCCAGGGTTCCCCTCCTGTGGGGCCCCCTGAAGAACCAGCTCCCTCGAACCCCTAGCGAGAGGCACCTGGGGGGCCTTGCCAGGTGAAGGGCACTGCTGGGACCTGCCCCTTTCTTCCCATCAAGTGGAGGGAGGGCAGTCGGATCCAGAGAGCGAGGAGGGGAGGGCGCAGAGGAGGGAGAGAGGACACGCGGGCCCGGCTGGAGGGGCTTGGCAGCAGGTGTGAGGTGGGTGTTTAGATGCGACTGGACTTTTTAACTGGGATGGTTGGGGCCCTGCCTGAGGTCCCGTCTCCGGGGAAGGGGCGGAGGCACCGCAGAGCAGGCGTGCAGGCGGTGGCCTTTTCCTGCCTGCGTCCTGCTGACCTTAGAAGTTCGCGGTACCGGCGGCTGCCGTCGGTACGGGGGCTTCCTCGGGTCCCACTGCCCCACCTCAGCTGCACGGACGGGGTCTCTCCTCGGAGATACACCCAGGCTGTTCCCAGGGTGACCAAGGCTCTCCGTGGCCCGGTCCCCCCAAGACCCGCCGCTTCCTCCCCCTTACCCGCCCAGGGCCCACTCCCCTCCTGCGCACGGAGCTGCCTCTCCACCCACCCGGCCTCCGGCCTCCGTCTGCTCAGACGGCCCCTCCTCTCTGCACGGTGTGAACCCCCAGGACGCTGCAGCTTTCCCCATCTCCCGCTCTGGGTCTCTTTGTCACTCTTTGGCGCCTCCGTTAAAACAACTATTTTTCAGCAACAGTTGAAATACAGTATTCTATTAGCGGCAGGTGTACAACATGGCCCCTGACTTGAACACCTGTCCTGTGTGCTACAGCCTGGGTGGCCATCCCGCCTGCGTGGCTTGTAAACCCCATGAGAGGGGGGATCGTGGGTTTCCACGTGTCCCCCCCCCCTCCACGCTGACCTAGGTGGGGAAGGTGCGTCTTGGAGGAGAGTGGCTCTGCAGCCTGAGAATGGGAGGTGGGGACCCAAAATCTGTCCCAGCCAGGGAAGAGCCGCTGTCACCCCGTGGTGGAGCCCCAGGGCGTCGTCTGCACGCTGCGCGGGGGACGCTGTGAGTGTGGCCCGCCCAGCCCAGGGGCCCTCGGCGCCCAGACTGGCGGGCGCGGGCGCCCTCTGCCGCCATCCCGGGGCGTCGCAGGCACCTTCCCGGAAAGGGCCTCCGATCGCTGCCATGGAAACCACCTGGATGCCGGTCGCCCCTGCCTTCCGAAAATTCGCACTGCGCACCACTTCGCTTTTAGGAAAGACCTACCTTTGCACCTGCTTCCACCAACCGCTAACGGAAAGAAATCCGGAGATGGTCGCTTTAACGGAAAGGGGCGGAAAGTCGGCCTCGCACCGGTGAGGGGGGCTCCCCGGAGCATCTTCGCACCGCAGGGAGCGCCCGGTCAGGCCGCAGGCGCTACCGGGCCTGATGCGCGCCGTACTTCTGGGGTCTGGGAACGCTCGGACGTGTTTCCCTGCAAAACCAACGGCCATCGGTCTTCGCTTTGTGCCATTGGGGGTTACGGAAGGTCTCGGAGGAACCTCTACCTTCGGGAAGTGGGGGGAACCTGTAGGTTGAAAAACACGTCTTCAAGGGACCCAGGAGGTCAAGTAGGGCCCTGACCGGACAGCCCCACCGTGGAGTGTCAGTTCATGGGAAAGAGGGGGTGTCCTGGGGAAAATGGGGGTCAGGGGGAGAAGGCTTCCTTCCAATAGGGGCCAGTCTGGCTGGGAAGGAACCCGCCCCTTCTCACCTGCCAGCCCCTCACTCGCTGGAGGGGCCCCTGGAACTTCTGGGTGGCCGGGGTGGGGGTGGGGATCACACTCCGTGTGACTGCAAACGTTCCCACAGCCACGTGACACGGAGGCTTCTTTCCCAGAGGTAGATCGGGGGCGTCTGAGAGGGACTGAGGTGGTGCTCAAGGGGACTGTGTTTTAGGGACAAGCTCTGTTCTTTTCCCGGAAAGACCCTGAACCGCCCGCTGTGTGGCGTGTCAATGAGCTGGCCCAGCCCTGCCCAAGTCCGCCCAAGTTCACAGCACACTCTTAGTGCCAGCACTCGTCCAAGGTCATGTGGCCAGGAGGGACAGAACCCAAATGCGAGCTCAGGAACACGCCTGAACATACATCACATACCACCCCGCCCCTTTCGGGAAGACGGCGGGTTCCAGCCCCGCCCGCCAGTTCTGTGGCGCAGAACCGTACAGATCCAGGGGCTCACTCCCTCGATTTCTGTTGTGAAACCTGGATGTCACTCCACTCAGACGCCCTCCCTGGGAGAAAGCCGGCGTAAGAGGGGCCAGCTGTTCGGAGTGGTCCACAGCCACAGACACACTTGGTTTTTCCTCTGAAGGGTAGACCCTCCCTGGCCCCCCGCCCCCACAACGTCGCCTAATTCCGAAGTGGCTGAGCTACTTTTGTCCAGATTTTCCAAGCAATTTCACCCCTGGGTGGGGAGAGAGCGTGGACCGATTTGGAGCCAGGGGACAATCTCAGGATGAGTGTGTGTGTGTGTGTTGGTGGGGGGGACACAAGAGGTGGTAACAGACGCCGTCGCTCAGCCCTAACATCCAGTGCTTGGTCACCAAGGGTCCTGTCTCAGGAGGTGGCGATGGGTCGTGACGCCCAGCAGGTGTCGGGGCCTGCGTCCAGACGTCCAGTCGTTACAAACAGTGACGCCAGCTGGGGACCCGGACCAGGGATGCAGAGCACCGGTTCACGTATGAAAAAGAGCAACCCTGTTGGGAATGCGTAAAGATAAAAACCGAGCAAAGACGAACATTTTGTATGTATTTCGAAAGTGGCTCAGAGCCTCCATTTCAAAGTCACGCTCTCACACGTGTGACGTGGGGATGCGCTGTGGGAGGGATGAGCTGCAGGCAGACCCGGAAAGTGTCAGTAAGGACAAGAAGGCAGAACGTCTTACGTGGCGGCACGAGGTCCACGGAAAGACACAGTGTGATTTGGTGTGAGCCTGGTGACGTGGGAGGAAGCGAATTTGTCTGCAAAAGTGTGCTTTGAAAGCTGGTGCAGGATGGGAGCAGACCGGCTGCAGTTTCCTTGAAGGGCTTTACCAGCTGGAACACGCCCAGCTCCTGGCCACGCCTTCCGCACAAGCTTCCTGGAGGCAGAGACCGGCTCCTTCAGGGCCTCTGTGTCTTGCCCCGGGGGCAGGAGCGTGAAACACACACACACACACAATATAGTCACCTGGCAGCGAGGCTGCGAGGGATGGACAAGAGAGAAGCGAGGACGGAGGCGTGGGCAGGACGAGGAACCTCCCACCTCGAGCCACAGGGCTGGATTCGGTGACTGAGTAAGTTTCTGACTTGCATGCCACCCCCTCCCCACCCCCCCATCCCCCCGTAGGCTCCTGGGTCAAGGCAGCTGCCGACACCACAGCCACCGACTTTGTTCCCGGGCCCGTGCAGGGCAGGGGGAGCCAGGCGGCCAGTGCGGTGCAGACTCCTGGGCCCCCCTCTGTCCGCTGCTCTGTCCGTCCTGTCGCAGGAATGAAGGGCGTCGATCCTCCAGGAGCCTGGGGCTGCCCGCACGTTCCGGGTATGAACACTAGGGGGCGGCTGCTTCTCCAGGCGCATGGGGAGGGCAGGGCTGTCATCGGGGGTTCAGGGCCAAGGTCTGCACTGGTAGCAGGGACAGGACGTGGCCTTCCTGGTACAAGACTTCCTACTCTTCACCTCCACTCCCCTTTCTCTTCCTGGTCGGGGCTGGGTGACGGTGTCCTGCCCTGTGTCTTTTCAGATCCTTTGTGGAGTCGGCACGCTGTGCGGGAGGAAGGCAGACCGGGACCAGGTTGCACAGGTGATTTAGAGGGTCAAGGGCATCCTCTCTGCTTCCCTAGTCACCCCGCAGAGGCAGCGCCCACACGGGGCGGGGGCTCAGGGTGCCAGGACTGGGTGCCAGCCCCAGACCGCCCTGGCCCGGTGCCGGGGGCAGCCATGGAGGGTGCCGCACCCACAGGTGGGAGGCGCTGGGCTTTCCAGAAAGACCCCGCTGCCGCCCCCGCTGGCCAGTCCCCGAGTGACTCAGGACCACAGGCAGGTGCGGGGGTGCAGGGGAGACTTCCCTCCCGTCCATTCTGGTAAGCCGCCCGCCTGCGGCTGGTGACCGGGCGGTGCTGGCCTTTGGCGGCTTTCGGCGACTAACGTGCAGCGCGACCTCCAGGACTCCTGGGCGCTGGGATGTGCTCACCCGCCAGCGCAGCTTGCACTTTACCCTCGGCCGCGGAG
This sequence comes from Trachops cirrhosus, assembly GCA_028533065.1. Lineage (NCBI taxonomy): Eukaryota > Metazoa > Chordata > Mammalia > Chiroptera > Phyllostomidae > Trachops > Trachops cirrhosus. The sequence goes on from JAPYXV010004282.1 coordinate 6,435, forward strand.
CCCGGCCGCAGCAGGCTGGCCAAGAGGCCGCCCAGGGTCCGGCCGGGACGGGGCGGCGTCTGCTCGCCCGCCCTCCCAGCCCCGCCAGCTCTTAGAGCCAGAGAGGGGGGCCCGGCGGTCCGCGGTACCACCGGAAAGCTGGGGAGAGCGTCCCCGGGCCCCGCTGTCCCCTTGCAGCCTCGGACTCTGCGTGGCCTTGCGGTCCCGCCACAGGCTCCCCCGTGTGTCTGCAGCAGTGGACTCCGGAGATGGCGACGACACCCTCGGCACGCTGGACCCCGGCTCTGCTGGCGCGGCGGCCGCGGGGATGGCAGTGAGGCGCCCTGGGATGTTCTGGTCTGTGACACCGAAATCCGCCTGCACCCCAAGGTCCTTCTAAAAGCCCTCGAAGACACCGGAGGCCCAAGCTCGGCCCTTCACCTCAGGGTCAGGACCGCGGAGGGTGGCTGCGTATTTGTGTCCCTAAGGCTCCCAGGTGCAGCTGAGAACAGGCAGGGCCGGGATCCAGGAGGCCCGTCCCACAGCTGGGCGGTGGGCCCCGCGTGACTCATCGGCCGAGGCGGCCAGCAGCCGGGCCCCTCCCACGTCACCGGTGACTGTCCGCTGCCCTGGCTGAGGCCGGCACGCCCTTGCGCCGCGTCCCCAGGGCCCTCCTGACCTCGCTTGGCCCGCTCTGGCCCGCTCTTCTGGGGAGCAGGGGGAGTGTTGCCTTGTCTCTCCGATTCCCTGGTCAAATCCTGAAACCACGAGGCCACGGGCCGCGACGACTCCACACGTGAGTCGTGGCTCCGGCACAAGGGCTGTGGGCCCCTCGGGCGCTGGGGTGGGGCACGAAGGGGGAGACCCGGCACACAGCACAGCGCAGAGACCACCGGCTCTGGGGTCCGTTTGGGGGCTGAGCTGTGACTCCCGGCCCCGTGGGGGTGTGGCTGGCGGGCTGACGGCGCTGGCGCTTGGGAAAATGTGCGCCCTCTTAGGGGCACCTGGGTGAGGACAGGCTGCGTCCGCTGCCCTGCCAGCAGACTCGCCACCTCGGCGTGGACAGCAAGGCTTCCCTCCCCCTGCAGCCGTGCTCGGGGTGGCGGTGAAGGCAGGACTGCTGATGGCAGACTCCCCAGGGGCCACTCAGATGGTCTCCAGTCCCCTCTCGGTGCCAGACCTCGGGGTCATGGCGGCAGGAAAGGAAACAGGGAGACCGAGGCCGGCTCTGAAACGTGCTCCCGCAGGCCCGAGGCACAGCGCCCCCTGCGCAGGCCCTGGGCAGAGACGGGGGCACATCGACCTGGAGGGACAGGCGCTCAGCGGGAGAAGGGAGTCCGAGACCTCGGTGACCGCGCACCGCGTCCACCACTGAGAGTGAGGACGCATCACTGCCCAGGCGGCAGGAGGAGACGCCACCGCACTGGCACGAGGGACTGGGTTCGGGGGTGGGGGTGCGTCTCACCCCACGTCACACGGCTTTCGGTGCTCCGGGTCCCAGGTCCGTGGCTTCTCCGCTAGTCAAACTGGGAGAAGAACCTATTCCAACGGGTTGCAGAAATGAGCAAAAAGGTTGAAATTCTGTGTCCAGCCCTGCGTTCCAGACTGTCCCTCCTTCAGGGCTCAGGACGCCTGTCACGTTTGTAAGTGGCTTCTGCTTTGTAAGCGCCTCCTGGGGCGACGGTGGACTCCCAGGCTTGACTCAAGCGTGCGTCCATCCACCTCTGGCCCGTGGTGCCCGCTTACGCTCTGCGCCCCTGAGCCGTCACGTGCAAACACCTTCTTTCTCAGCCTCCCCTTCCACCCTCTTCTCACGGGGGCGGTGCCCTGGCTTTGGGGGTGTCCCAGCTCTGCGGCAGCTGCTCAGCCAGTTGGTCCATGGAAACACCGTGCACGAAAGTGAAATCGGACATCCAGCCACGCAGCCTCTCCAGCTGCCACGCAGCCCCCTCCCCAGCGTCGGATGCACGGGGAGCCCGCCCGTGACTGGTTGCACCAGCCCGGCACACTCTGCCCTGCTGGCGGTCTGCTTCTGTTCGGGGCCGCGGGGTTCAGCCCGGGCGCAGCAGCGGTCTGCTCTCAAGGTGTTTGCGCTCTGGGCTGTCGGAAAACAGCCAAGGAAGCCCACGGGTAGAGAGCCCTGTTCCCCACGGAGGACGTGAGGGGAACTTCAGAGGGATGCCCCTCATCGGAGCCATGAATCAGGAGATGGGGCTGGCGAGGCCGAGATCCAGCCCAGTACTCCATTCAGCACGCACACACACATGTGCAGGTGTGCAAGGGAGTCTCTGTGTGCACACGTGTGCACGTGTGTGTTCACACATGCACACACAATCCTGCACGTGTGCTGCAGACGCACACACGAGTCTCTGTGCATGCTCACATGGGCAGGTATGAGCGCATACATGTGCATGCATGTTCGCGAGTGCACACATGCGCATGAATATGTGCAAGAGTCTGTGCGTGTCATGTGCTTGTGTGCACACGTACAGGTGTGCAAAAGAGGCTGCATGCATGTCTATGTGTTCGTGGGTGCAGGAGCCTCTGTGTGCGTGTGTGTGAGAGCGTGTGTCTCAGCAGCAGCGTTCGCAGGTGTGCACCTTGGGCACTAAGTCCCTGTTGCCACACAGTTCTGGTCACAGCACCTGTGAGGTCCTTGTCAGGAAGTAGCCTGGTGAGGAGGGGACAGGGACAGGTGTCCCGGAGAGCAGGCAGGCGTAGGGGACGAAGGGCCACGTCAAGACCGGCCTCCCTGTCCCTGCTAAGGGTCAGATTCTGACACACCAGAGAGCCCGTTTCTGAGCTCTCACCAGCCGCCGTCGCCGGCACCCCCCCTCTGTTCACAGGGCACAGTCCCCGTCATTGCCGGAACTGGGTGGTGCTGGTCCTCACAGGAGAGAGCCGGGTGCTTGGGGACCTGCCTGTGGCGTTTTCACAACCCCAGTAGCTGGCCCGGGACGAGGGTGGGTCCTTCTCCCTCAGGGTTTTTTAATCTACTTCACTCCTGGGGAGTTTCTAGGGCTCCTGAGGAGTCCTGCAAGGAGATGGAGGATCTGGGGGACCCTGTTTGGAAGGCTTGTGGGGCCCTGGGCCCCCCTAAGTGGGTGGCGCTGAGACCTCGCAGCAGAAGGCCGGGCCGCTCAGCCCCGAGGTGGCCCAGGAGTGCGGGGAACAAAGCCGTCTTCGCCCCGTTTGCCCGCCACTCGCTCCCTGGGCCCCCTCGCCCGGTAATTGCTTTTCTCGGCATTCCAGGCGAGGAGGTCACGTTGGATTCTTCCCCTTCGCATACTCCCCTGACATCAAAGCGGAAGGGATGGAAGGCACAAAGAAATAAATCGGGGAGGGCGCGGCGTGCGCCTCGGCGGCTTTCATGTCTGGGGTGTGCAGGAATGCGGGCGCGGGCTCTTATCTCCCGGTTCAGGGCGGGCCGCGGGCTGGGAGTGCGGGGTCCCGGCGCAGACGCGATCCCGGCAGATAGCAGCGCAGGGGCTGCTTGAAGGCAGAGGCAGGGGCGAGATTTTTCAAGCTGAGATGGCGTGGCGGATAACACAGGCCTCAGACGGAGCAATAAAACATGCGAAGGAGTGGGAGGTGCCCCTGACGGCAGGAACCGGCTGCAGCGGGCGGCGGGGGGCCGCTTTGCTCACGGGCGATCCTGGAAAGGGCACAGCCCCTGCGGGACCCCAGTTCCTCACCTGCCCAGAGCACCTCCCAGTCTGGCCCGCGCGTGTCCGAGAGCTTCCTGTGTACCCTGACCCGGGCACGGGTCCTTCTCTTCCAGACAGCGAGGGGCGACCTAAGGGACCCAAAGCAGTTCATTGTCGTAGCTTAGCCTGGGTCCTCGACCTTCACAAGTTTACCGTCGGATGGAGGAGGCGGTGGGAGCCGGTGGCAGAGACAGCAAAAGTCTCAAGCCGCACAGAGCGAAGAGACTCCCAATGGGTTCCCTAGAGAAGGGTCTTCCGGGGGAGACGCCTGAGTGAGCCGTAGAGGGACCCGTCTGGAACCCTCCGCAGAGGAGGGGCCTTCCAGGACAGGGAGGGGCAGATGCTGGTGGGAAGGTGGCCGGTCACCGGCCAGGCAGTGGCACTGGGCGCTGTAAGGGTGTCGCCCACGTCTGCGAGCTCCTGAAGGAGCCCGCGATGGCCCTGGGCTCGCGGAGCGCCAGGCGCATTTGATTGTTCAAAGGCTCTCCCGGTCCCCTCTCCCCGTTCGATGAAATGCGCACTTGTTTTCACGGCGCAGCTTGGTGGCGTGCCTCGGAGAAGTTAGACGTGGTCGAACGGCCACAGCCAGCCACTTTTCACGTCCAGGAGCGTGTTCGGGGCCGTGACGCCCATGGGCCGAGTTCCGTGCGCCAGGCCGGGTGCAAACCCTCTCAGTGGGTTGTTTTACTTCGTCCTCGCCCTCATGGAGCATCTGGGTGGGAGGCGGCAGTGCGGCCACACTGTGCGTGAGAAGTGTGAGACCTCGGAAAACGGAGTGAATTTGCCTAGAGGCTCAGTGAGCAAGAGACCGAGCCAGGATTCGAACCCACGTCTGAGCGGCTCAAAATCCCCTTTCCCACCGACGCAGTTTTTCTCCCTCTCTAGGGACAGAGACAGGGGTTGATGTGCGAGGACTGATTAAACCAGCGACACAGCTCATAGGCCGCGTGTTACGTGGACACGGGCCACGGGCTGCAGCGCGTGTCCACGCCCGGGAAACCATTCGAGGGTGCTCTCTCTGGGTGACCGGACCCCGTGTGCAGTGGGAGCCTGGCCTCACGAGAAAACACGGCAGTGACAGTCGTGTTACTGGAGCGCGAGGGAAAGAAAGTGTCGGTGTTCGTTAGGTGTTCATCCTGGACTGCGGACGCTGCTAAAAAAGCTTCCTATTTTCATTTGCGTAGTTTAAAGAGAGATGGCGTGGCTGTTCTGATCAGGAGAAAAGGTAAGAAGCCTCCCAGAACGGCTGGCTTTTCATCACGAAACGGACGGCTGGTCCGTGTGGAGGTTGCGGAGACTGCCTGGTGGGATCGGGGAGGGGAGGGTCCCTCTGCTCCTCCCGGATCATTTCCTTCCAGCCTCTCTTCTGCGCC
>JAPYXV010004283.1:0-11492 GCA_028533065.1 Trachops cirrhosus
AGAATAAGTAGCATGGATGGTAGGTAGAAAATAGAAAGGGGGAGGGCAAGAATAGTAGGGGAAATGTAGAAGCTAAAGAACTTATGACACATGGACATGAACTAAAGGGGGGGAATGCGGGTGGGAGAGGGTGTTCAGGGTGGAGGAGAATGAAGGGGGGATAATAGGACAGCTGTAATAGCATAATGAATAAAATATATTTTAAAAAAAGAGCCAAGCAAACATATACTAAAATATAACAGAGAATACCATTGTTAAAATTCTATATTTCATCATGTAATCAGGACATCATCATTTCATCAGGACATTCCCTGTTACAGAACAGATCCAGGAGGGTGAACGATATATTATTACCAAATGGACCCCCCCTTTCTTACTAGCCAGCCTTTCTTGGCTGCCATAGTAAGTCCGGCCAGGTATGGCCCCATGGCCTGGAGCCAATCATCTCCAAGCTCTCATGCAGGCGCTGTAACCAGGGGGAGCTGCCTCCCAGTTATATCCTGGGTGGAAGTCACTCCCATCCCCCTGGCTAAAAGCATGGCCACAGCTATTTAACATATCCATGAAAACAGTTAAAGCTATAGATATGTTAAATGACCATGCCTGAGGTTATCTGCAAAACTGTTGCTATGCAAAACAACTCTCAGTGGCTCTGCTCCATGTGTCCAATCCCCCAGTTTAGACCTGTAAGGGTGAGGACATCCCGTATTTTTAATATTTCCTGTACATCCCAAGTTCTGAACCCCATTACAAATCCTTTTTTGGGGGGCCTCCTGGCTGCACCCTCTTACATCCTTAAATGTATTTTTCTTTTTATTCATCTGTGTATGATGAGACTTCTATCCACCTAAAGGAGAGAGGACTGAGTACCAGATATCAAGAAAGAGGTAGCTGAGAATTCCAGGTAATGGCAGTAAAATGAAAAGAGGCGTCCCAAGGTTTCAAAGGTCGAAGGTAGCCCCAAACACCTGAAGGGGGACAGACAGCATCATGAGAAAAAGGGCAGGGGGCAGGTACCTCCAGTTGTATGTTAGACCTCTGCACACCCAGAGGCTGCTCACAATAACACTCTTGGTCAATGTGCCCCAGAATTCTGTTGATCAGACTCACCTGGGACACCTGTGAGGCATGCTACCAGCCCTGCCCGCCTGTATCTATTGAATAAAAATCTCTAAAACAGGGCCCAGAAGTTTTTTAACAGGCACTGAAGGCTATTCTTATCACTAGGGAAATTTGGGCAACACTGATTGAAGAGACTTCTAGAAGGATACAAGGGTGGGAGGTAGAGACCTGGACACTTAGCACGCAGAGGCTAGTGACACAGCAGAACTGTTCAAGTGAATAATGCTAGCTGGTGGCATGTGGAGGACATTTAAGTGAGAGTTGTAAACAATTTCCAGTTGACATGCCTTGCAGTTGTCAACCTGTATCTGTGGCATGCATTAAATAGGCCACAAATCCTGGGCAAGAGGGACAGTCTGCCATCAGCAAAGGTATCATAAGTCTTTCTCCCTAAGAATTTTCTTGATGACAGTGTAGGAAACAAATCTAGATATTTCACTGAATCAATGTTGCATTAACAGATTTACAATTTAATCAATAATATAGGCACTTTAGTCAAATGAACCACATAGGAATAAACAGCATTAAATGCCTGACAGCTGTAGAAGTTATTTATCTGTTTCTTTCTCCATAAATCGATATATATTTCCCTATCAATAGAAAAAGGGAAATATACATAGAAATATAGATAAATTCCTCTTAACAACTATCAGCTTCCACTTAAACTTATTTCAGTTTTCAAGTGATATTCTAAATATAAAATAATTATATTATATTTTAATAATTATATAAGTATGCCATAAGTTTGTCAAGCAAATCTTTGGGGGCTATGATACAATTTTCAAATCCCAGAAAGTGAAGTTTTGCACAAGACAGAGAGAAAAATACTCATGGAATTTCACTGAGGAGAAATCCGTCTAAGCCTTTCTGCCTTTGTATTCTCTAAATTTCATCTGTTTTGCAAGTTGGAGGTATCTCAGCCTTTAATATTAATTTAAATTTCCTGTCTCCTTTGGTTTGACTGGAGTTTACAAATGCAATGTTTTGCCCCCCAAGAAAGAAAGTCATTCAAGTAAACTATTCTTTCTGGAATTCACCCCATCCCCTCCTTTCCCCTCTCCCCCTTCACCTTCACCCCTCTCTCAGCCCAGCTCTGCCTCTGCCCTTCTCTTTTAAAAAAAAGTTGCATTAGTTCTTTACAAGTGAGCAAGAACAGAACCAAATGTTTCACATCTGCTCTCAGAGTTCACAGATTAGCATGAGAATGAGTAGCCAGTGTTTCAATGATGCACAGTCCAGTGGGTGAGAATGGGGGCTCAAGCCCACTATCAGAGCACTCCCCGGCTCCTGCCAGATGTCCGAGGCCCAGGACACAAAAGCAGCGAGCCCTGCACTTTAACAAATCACCTTTCTCTGGGGCTAATCACTCAAGAAAAGGTTGTTTTGTTGTGGGTTTGGAGAGGGTCAGGTTGGTATTTCTCCAGTGATCTGTAGCCTTACCCAACCCCTCCAGCCTTCATCCTTCAAGGCTTTCTAAAGAGATCTCTTCTTTCTTTCCCGTGGGCAGGACTCTGAGGGCAAAAGCTGCATGCCAGAGTCTCCCAAGGGCCTGAGGGCAGCAGGGGGCTCATTCATCAGTGGTGGCCGTGTTGCTGGTCCTACACTCGCTGGCTCTCTGAACAATAAAGACTTTAGCAAGAATAAATGGCTCAATGGACATGTGCAAGGTCAGGCTTAGTGGCAAGATGGTTCTGGTGTAATCACAGCCCAAGGAATCTGTACTTTTGCAGAAAAGGTCTATAAACTGCAGGGCAGAGGTTTTCGAAGTATGGTCCCTGGGCTGGCCTCATCAGCATCTTCTGTCAGAAATGCAGTTCCTCGCTCTACCCAGGCTCTCAGCCCTTTGGCATCTGAAATTCTGGGTAAAGTTACCGAGCTGCATTTTTAACCTTGCAGGGGATTCTAATCTGTAGAGGTTCTCCTTGTTCAAAAGAAAGGGACTCTAGGCAAATGCCTTTGACTTATCCACACTAATTTTACATTCACGCCCTCTTTTATTCTCACTTCGGTAAGAGAGGGTGACCAGCCATCAAATTTGTCCATGGACGTGGGGTCTCCCGGGATGCAGGAATTTCAGTTCTAAAAGTCCCAGGATGAATGGGGACAAACTGGACACCCTACCCGAGGAGCATGGCCAGCTTGGAAATATATTCCTGGACTCACCCACATCCTTTTCCACCTGCATGTTGCTGCCCCTGCCATTATCACCCATTGTATTGGGGGCAGACAGAGCAAAGAGCATGAAGAGGGCCATCAGCCAAAAGAACAGCTTTGATAAATACAGCAGAGGGCTCAAAAAAATAAAACAAGAAAAGATAAGAAAAAACAACAGCTATGAAGATGCTCATAGATTTTGTATGAAAAAGTTTCATTGAAAAGTAAGTGTTTCTGCCTTCAGAGGAAAGGCTCAGAAGATTCTTCTTGTACTTGGGGTGAAAGGGTACATTCTTTGTCACCTTTCTATAATCTCAGCAGAAAAGCATTAGACCATTTAAATTTTTATACTGCTACTGTACATTCTACATATTTCAGTTAGGACATGGTACTATGTCCAGATTTACCTTCTCTGCTGCTCTGTAGGAACATATATGTATATATGTAGGGATTATGAAGTCAAAGGAGAGATTTGAGCCAGGGATACAGTTTGCGGCTGTCCCTTGACTTTGATATAGTATATGGAGAAGGAAGAGTTGCCTTGGAAGGTCCAGGCTCTGTTAGCTGATGGGATGTAGAACATGGTGGAGGGCATGGTTAGTATTACTCCGGATTAGAGGGATGCTTATGGGAAAGGTATGCAAAGGCTTCACTATAGCCCAGCTACTTGATGAGAAGTCTTATGTCACAGAAAGAGAGGTAAGCTGGTGGCTGAGTCAGGTGAGGGAGGTCATACTTGGTCCCTAAGATAAGAAGAAAAGGTCTTGTATTGACTGTGAAGAATGTGCTCACTTAATAGATGGTGATGCATTCTTAAACTCCTGATGGAATTTGGGAATTTGTTGTTTAAAAATTATTCAAAAGAGATTGGGGAAGTTTATGGTACAGTAAAAGGAGCATAGGTTTTGGAGCTAGACAACGTCATGTTCAAACCTTATCCTTTTATTTAGTGACACTGGGCAAGTTACTTAAGCCTCCTGTTACTAGAAACTGGGACTAATAATATCTATTTAAAAGAGATCCTTTGAAAATTGAATAAGGCAATATATACAACATGCATTGCAGAGTACTTGATACACAGTAGTGCTCCATAATTGCTGAGGAACAATGTGATTTGCTAACAAGGGTTTGGATTGTTGCTTCAGTAAAGATTCAGGTTCCACTTCTAATTCTGACCCTGTTTTGAGTGTATGACTTTCGTTATTTAATTTCCATCTGTGATTCAATTTAGCTTTATTTAGCTCTCTAAGTATTAAATAACATTACATACATGAAGTGCTCAACCCTCTACTGGATGTCACCTCCCTCCTCCCCAAAATGAGTTAATCACACCCTTTTTTGACTTTCCATCCCCTGTCATGCATGATCACTGTGTATTTACCTTTGTTCATCTCTGTATTTCTGGAGCGATGTCTGCAATGAACTCAGAGATGAACTGGGCCTTAGAGAATGGGCATCAGGTAACTACAAGTACCAATTTAACCTGAGCCCTGGACTGGGAAAAGCAGATTGATAAATGCTGAGGGTTTCACGGATTTCTCTGACCACACACCCAGATATGTTGGGGGTGAGAGAGTGGGGCTTGAACTCAGCACTCCGCCTCCCTGTGAGGCTCTTCCAACAAGTGAGTGCTTTCCTACTGGTGAGAGCTCTTCTTAAGGTGCACCATACTCCCTCCTGCTGTGACCAGGCCCCAAGTCTGTGAACATTGAAGAGCCAGACAGAGGAGTCAAGGATGGACTTTGCCAGACTCTGGCTTTGTTTTTGTTTCTGTTCCTGCCTTTCTCCAGGTGGCAGACAGCAGTGAGGAGAATCCTGGGGCTGGAGGCAGCCTCTGGGTCCTGCTGCAGGCTCAACAGCTCCAGTTGCATAAAATTGGGCAAGAACAGACCCTGTTACCACCTGCCTTTTGGGGAGTCTCACTGAGCACAGCACCCCAGGTAGTCCTGCCCACAACCTTGAGGCAGGAACGAGGCGGTTCACTGGGAAGTGGGATCATGCTACGATTCGACTTGGGAAGGCTAAGTGAGCTGCTCGATGTCACTTAGCTGGTATGTGGCACAGTTAGGACACTCAGCAAAGTCCCTCTGAGTCCAGGCTGCCCTTTCCAAAACACTTTACTTCAGTCTCAATTCCCTCCCCTGAAATATGTGAGTTCTGTGCTAGAAGCCCTTCAAGGTCTAACAGAGAGCAGACTGCCTCTGGACCTGGACTGCACTTCTCCTCTGGGGCTAAGTGCAGGCACCCTGAGCCAGTCCACCGGTGCTGGAATCCTGGCTGTAGTCAGCTCTGTGACCTTGAGGAGGTCACTTAATGTCTGGATGCCTTGATTTTCTCATTAGTGAGTGGAGATAATGATGAAAATAGTGACAACCTCCTCAAGTTGTTGTGACACTTGCGAGCATTTAATGTACATAAGCCATGTGGAATTTAGGTGGATCAAGTGCTAGCGGTCATCCCTGCGTTGAGGTCAGGACCATCTCATACTGAAAACACAGGTCTCCGGATTTGAGTTCCAACTCTGAGGGTTCTGTCATAAGTATTTGCTTTTCCCAGTTTTAGGTTGACTCACTAATTGTGCTGTGAGTTGAAACACCATAAATAGTGACCATAATTAACACTCACTGAGCTTTTACTATGCGCCAAACACTGTTTAAATTCATTTTAAATGAATGGGCATGGTCATACCCACAACAGCCCTCACCCAAGGATGAGAAAACAGAGGCACAGAGATGCTAAGATGCCTGCGGTGGTGAGTGGTGAATCTGATGTGAGACCTGAAGGCAGAACAAACAGGTTTGCCCAGACACACATGTAGGGAGTGACAGAGGGTGAGGTAGCTGGTCCAGAGCTGGTTTCTTAGGCAGCAAACTTGGCTGCTGCCAAGGGGCTGCTCGCAGCCTCCTTATCCTGTAAAAGGAAAGTGGTGGGCTTACAGCTGATCTCCCAGCAGCAGTTGCAAATAACCATTTCCCTTTGTGTTTGTAAATCACAATCGGGAGACAATGTTTTCATCATCCCAGCCGTGATATCTGCAGACCAGCCGCTGGTCCTGCCTCCTGTTTAGGATGATTCTAGCTGCGTGAAGCATCAATATCTTGCTGATTCCCTCCCCAGGTCAGAGCATACCAAATGGCATCACGGAGGGGTTTTGTTGCAATGTCACAAGCAGATGGCAGCATGAGCCCTGCTGAGGCCCGCACATGTTGAGCAAGTACCAAGCATCAGCTTACCGGAGGCTCAACTCGTGCCATAAATCAGGGCATAAAGCAGCCTGAGCCCCAGGAAAGGGAACGAGGGGCAGCCCCATCGAAGATCTAATTGCCCACAAGCACAGGGCAAGAGGAAATAGAACAAAAGGCAGGCCCCTTGCAGAATGGAGCCACTGAGAGGAGCAGCCTGGGCTGACTTCCTAGGCTGCTGGCCTCTAAATCTTAAGTCTGGATTCAAGTGCTATTAGCATGGGTGGATTGGGACTTGAAGCAGAATTAATTGCCTCCAAATTGTATCTTTCCTCTCAGTCATCCATTAGTTTGCTTTGGCAGAAGGATAATGACACTTTATGAAATATAGCCATAAAATTGAGCCTTGTTCATTGCATGCCTGGAATGAGCTCAAAAAAAGTAAAAACTTTCAAATAATAAATTTACCTGCAGGTTGAGACTGAATCTAAAAAACCATTAGGTCACTACTGTCTTCTCTTAACATATATATATTTAAAATATATATATGTATATATATTTTAAACAATGACATTTCAGAACCATTCAAATAAAATACTGTAAAGGAATGTGTTTTGTTTGAATTGTAGCAAAATAATCTGACCTTTCCTTTTGTTGTTTTCCCCAAGGTATATCACCTTGGTGAAGGCCACTGCCCTGCAGGATCTATGAACAACTGAGGTCACAATGGTCCTGTTACAAGGTTCCCATTTAAGAGTCCTCCCCATCACTTTGGGAAATTGGTGGCAAAGGTCTAGGCTAAAAACCTGGATTTCAATAGATGCTCAGAGTTACACTCATGAAGCCGCTGGCTCCACAGAGAAATGGTTATGTCAACATAATTAGAAATCCTTCAGAGGCATTTAGTGTTTAGAATGAGTGGCGGGAAGTTGTCAATAGGCATTTAACACTGGTATTCCAACTAGCAGCTGCCTGGAAGCAGAACTGCTCCAGGATCAGGGAAGCTGGGTCTACAGTTCATGAGCTACTAAAAGGATCCAGCCAGGGGTGTTTGTGGGATTTAAAACCATTTTTTAAAAAAAGAAATTCAGGGTGTGGTGTGTTTGTAAGCAGAAAATAATGAGACTCCCCAATTAGTGGCCAGAAGCTGCGGATGAGGGAAACTGGATATGGATTCTCTTCTGGGATGGAGGCCAGCTGATACACTGAAACCTGCTGTTGCCATGATAAAACGCAAACCCAGGATTGTCTACTGTATGTTGTTCTTCAAGAAAAGCTACAAGTTCTGGTTTTTTTATGTGAAACTTAAAAAGAAGCTTAATTTTTTAACACACACAGTAAATCTTCACTTAAAGTCTGGACAGCTTTTTGGAAACTGCAGCTTTAAGAGAAATAATGTGTAACAAAATCAATTTACCACTGACTAATTGATACAAATAAAAGGTAGGGTCCTATGGCATATTTCTGGTCACAGAAACATCACCAAACTTCTAAATAAAGATCCAAAATCACTTCTAATATTAAACATTGAAGTAAATGTGAGTTATTCATACATTTAAGAAAGATTAATCAAAACAAGTAAGATTATTTTCCAACCTGCTTATTCCAGTTTAGGGTGGTGGGTGGCCAGAGTCAGCCCCAGCAGCTCAGGGCACAAGGTGAGCACCCGCCCTGGGCAGGATGCCCTTCTACCACAGGGCCAATCCCACATGCCCACACTCACTCAGACTGGGAAATGTAGATTCCAGTTCACTGCATGTGCTCAGCTTTGGGTTGTAGGAGGAAACCAGTGTCCCCGATGAAAAACACACAGACATGAGGAGAACGTGCAAATTCCATAAAACCAATGGCCCCAGCTGGGAATTGAATTTTTCTTATCAATCTTATAATAAAATGACATTAAACAAACAATGTTATTAGAGGAAATGCTGTATACATATGACCCCATCTATGGGTCTTATCTAGCCCCCAGTCTTCCAATTTGAAACCTCTGGTCTAAATAATGCTATTGCCTGAAAAAAAAGATAAAGCCAGTGCTTCATTAATCACTGACATGTATAGAGTTTCAGTTACCTGTGCCTGACATAACTGGAAGCAGAGGAAACAAGTGTGAGCTAAAGTGGATTGCCTGGAAATAGTCAAAAGCCCTATTCCAAATTGGTCTTAACCATGCATGCCCTTAATGAAAATACCGTTACCCAATGTCAATATTTTTTTCTGTTCCTCTCTTCTCCACCACTACCCCCCACCAAGTTTATGATATTTTAATTTTTTGCTGATTGGATTCTGGTAATTCAACAGAGAAATAATAACCACAGAACTCTTCTGTTTACAGGTTGAATCAACAGTGAAGCAATCTAACAGCTGAAACTCATGTGGGTCCTTTAAAAATAGCTCTTGGTTTCTCCAGGAGCCTTTGAAATATGGGAAAGATCTGTTAACAGGAAGAAGGCATCCTGGGGTCAAATCATGGTCCTGCCACTACCTGCGTGTATGACCCAGGTGAGTGAGTCTCATCTACTTTCTCTGCAGTGATGTGGAAACTTTGGTTGGGAGATGATATCTAAGGTTCTGAGTTCTGATCATCTGTGATAGTTACACTTGTCTTTTCTTTTTGGGGCTGGAGGGCAGAGGCTGAGTAGTACATGAATTCAACTCTGTGTGTGTGTGTGTGTGTGTGTGTGTGTGTGTGTGTGTGTGTGTGTATCTGACATGCATGAGGCACTGAGCTTGGCATGTGACTAGATGTGAAGATGAGTATGATGCAGATGAGGAAGAGTTTATCATCTGATAAATAAAATTACCAGGAGATACCATTTTGAGGTTTTAGTCTATGTCCCCACACATTCTCCTTTGTTTTCTCTTTTCCCTCTCTCCAAAGTAAGTAGCTGGCTCTGCCTTTATTGCTATTACAGAAGGAACTCTGTAGAATATTCTGGATGGTGACAACGTGGGTATAGACGCAGGTAAAATGTACATTTAAGATTTGCGACTTTTATGTGGACAGTACATCTGGCTTTTGTGTTTGCAAAGACATAAGTAGTGGTTTTAAGCCTACACATTAGGATCACTCAGGAACACATTAAAAAATTACTGTTGGCTCAATATCCTCCAAATCAACTATATCAGAATCTATGGAAATTGAATGGAGTTGGAGCACTAATTTCTGATGGGGTAGAATTGCTGCTGGAATATTTTATACACACACACACACATGCACACACTCCTCAGGTGATTCTAATCAACAGCTATCATTGGAAACCAATGTCTTAGAGGAATTTAGGGTAGTAGTAAATGAACAAAAGAAATCAGGCACGATAGACAATTGTGTTGGTTAGAAATGGTAGGAAATGTGGGCCTTCCCTCATGCCCTGCAGTAGCCTGAAAAGAGATTCCCTTTGGCAGGAGGAGGAGTTACAGGGTAGCTTATGCAAGATCCCAGTTAAGAAGTGGCCTGAGGTTGCACCACATGTGGGATCCAGGCTCCAAGGTGGGCCTCAATTACCCACACTTCCTAGTGTTCATACACTTGCATGACTCAGAGATAGCCCATGTGTCCAGTTGGATAGGTGGCTGTGACAGTGCGTGACTTCCAAGACTAGTCATAGTAGGCATTACAGCTCACACCTTGGCTCTCTCAAAATGCTCTCTCTGTGGGAAACTAGTTGCCATGTCCTGATGATGTTCAAGCAGTACTGTGGAGGGGCTTGCATGGATAGGAGCTGAGGCTTGTTTATCCAAAGCACCCCACCATGCTCTCCTCCATCTTATGGTTCTCTCTGCTTATGCTGAGTCTTGCTGTGTCTGCCCTCTAGCATACCTGGAGGTGTAGACAAAATGCACTGATGAGTGGACCTGGGCTCAGCAACTTATAACTGTCACAATGCAGATGTCACAGTGAACTGTGAGAAAGAAGAATGGCAAATCAGCCTATTACCTTCTATCAATTTTACTACCCATTTGGCATGATTTATGTTCTGGAGCATTCTTCAGATGATGCTCAAGTGATTTGGTCCAGATAAGTGATGCAGAAACCACAAAATGGGAGGATTTCCCCAAAAAGAACAATGATTCAAATCAACCTATGA
Source organism: Trachops cirrhosus (assembly GCA_028533065.1). Taxonomy (NCBI): domain Eukaryota; kingdom Metazoa; phylum Chordata; class Mammalia; order Chiroptera; family Phyllostomidae; genus Trachops; species Trachops cirrhosus. Next base: position 10,547 of record JAPYXV010004283.1, read on the forward strand.
AACTTGGTTATTTCTTGCATAGTTACACAAATAATTCCTTATTAAAAGTCCCTATTTTCTGCATGTGAAAGGTTATTTTCTTATGCTGTTCAAAAAAAGAATGTGCAGAGAAATATGTTTATATGTGTATATGTGTGTGTACATATGTACATTCATGTACACACATATACATGTATACAGACACACTACTATATAGTAAAAATATGTACGTTAACAGTACTGCCTGGTGTACTTGGATTTAAAGTACTTATGAGTAGTTATGAGACAGGCGTAGTTTTCTGAATCATTATCATCAAACTAGAAATTCTTTTTTAATTGAAATGCCATAAATCTTAGTCATCTTGGGCTGCCTTAATGGAGTACCACGCATGGCTTAAACAATGGGAGTGTGTTTCTCACAGTTCTGGAAGCCTGAGATCATGGTGCCAGTATGACCATTTCTTCAGAGCTCCCCTCCTGGCTTGCAGGTGGCCACAGCGTGTCCTCCCAAGTCCTTCCCCCAGTGTGTGTATGTGTGGAGAGAGAGTTCTGGTCCCTCCTCTTCCTATAAAGACATCAACCCTATTGGATAAGGGCCCTACCTTTATGAGCTTATTTAACCTTAATTAGTCCCCAAACTGTCTTATCACCAAAAATAGTCACATTGAGTTTTGGGCTTCAAAATATGCTTTTGGGCAGGAGGACCAGTGTAGTCCATAGCACCTTCTAATCACCAGTTAGCTGGATATGAGGAGCTTTCAGACTGCTGACACACAGGGTTTCTATGGAACCCTCCTCTCTATGATTGATGTTTGCGTGTTTCGGGGGAGGACACGCAGAGGATCCAGAAACACATGAAAAGATGCTCAATATCACTAGCTATCAGAGAGATGCAAATTAAAACCACAATGAGGTACCACTTCACACCAGTCAGAATGGCCATCATAAATAAAACAACAGACAACAA